>VZTO01016609.1:16253-63143 GCA_013400615.1 Syrrhaptes paradoxus | reverse complement strand
GCTGGGCTCTGCTCTAAAGTAACAAGTGACAGGACAAGAGGAAATGGCCTCAAGTTGTACCAGGGGAGGTTTGGGCTGTATATTAGAAAAAATGTCTTCACTGAAAGAGTGATCAGGCATTGGAACAGGCTGCCCAGGGAATTGGTGGAGTCACCATCCCTGGAGGTGTTCAAGAAGCGTGTAGATGTGGTGCTTAGGGACATGGTTTAGTGAGTTAGGTGGTGTGGGTTTACGGTTGGACTTGATGATCCTAGAGGTCTTTTCCAGCCTTAATGATTCTATGATTCTATGATACCTTCAGCGAAGGAAGCTGTTCTCTCTCTGGGAAGGATTCCCTAGCTGATCCGTAAAGGTGAGCAGGTAACTCACTCATCGCCCTGTCTGCTCACAGCAGGTGCATGGATATACATTTATGATGACTCAAAAATCAGGATAAGATGCTGAATTTTACTAGCATTCATAAATTTTCTTTAATAGCAAATTATTACTGTTCAATGAAAGAAGCACTTCAGATGAAAAAGAAATTAATGGCTGCAGCCATAGGTAAAAATACATATATATATATATGTCCATTGTACCTGTTTATCATCCACAGGTTTTTCCGTAAAAAACAATGAACAGGTCACTATGATTTTCCCTCTACATCATTTCTTATTGATCCCATGTACAGAGGTTGGCATCTAGGCCATTCTGCTGATGTGCTCATCTTTTCATGGCTGTAACAGGGATGCTAGTTTAAAATTTCTTTTCGGTTGGAATTTTTTAAGGACCTCTGTGAGAATTTTTTGAAATGTCATTGAATTGCTCACTGAAAATTCACCTTGACATTTCAGAGCAGACTACCCCAAAACTGTCACTGAACTTTAAGATGTAGCAGTTCCAGAATTATATGGTCTAAAAATAGAGGAAAGGCTTAAAGAGGAATTAAACTGACTTAGACAAGTTTAATTAATCACTATGCTTTGGAAAAAAAAAGTTGCGTGTTTTTCTGTTGAAGTGAAAAGACAGTTCAGATGGTGTTTTGGTTGTGCAGAGGCATTATCAGAAGACGTCAGTGTACTAAGCAAGAGCAAGCCCTGTTCTTTTCAGCTCCTGCTTTGGAAAGCATGACAGAAGCCTTTTCGATGCAGCCCATGTGATCTCAGCCTGCTTGTTTGCACTAGTGGACCCTCGTTCAAATCCATTAGAAAATGATGCAAACATCTCCTTGGCTCGGTGAACTGGATCCGTGCTCTAGCATGCTCTCAGTATGTTTATATACACATTTATCTTCAACTGTGTGACCAAAGACAAGAGCAGAAGAGGTGACCTGGGACAGGAGGGGAAGGAGAAGAAGGCCCTTGGCCAAGTTATGTGTTAGTTGGAGTTCAGGAGGATGAAGGTGAGACTGATGGCATTCAAGGGGGAAGGAAACAAGGGGGACAGTAGTTTATCACCAGCCCCATCTTCTGTTGTTCCTGACTAGGCTCTGATGGACCCTGGACCTGAATCACCACCTCACCTTGTCTGAGGCTGTTGGCACTAGCACAGCCCCACTCTGATGCTGTGGGCACAGTCTCTCCCTGTGCATGGTCCTCTGGTTTGTGTCCCTCCCAGAGCAGCCCCAGTCCCACTGCTCCCTGATGTTAGATGATATATGTGCCAACATACCTCTCACTTAGCACCATGGGTACCTGAGGAGTCAGGAGCTCACCCACCCACTGTCATCAGCATCGGTGAGAAGCTGAATTTTTTTGGAGTTGGTTCACAGCTGCCCTCTTGCAAGGAGACAGTGATGAGTTGTCAGGAGACCCTTCCCTGGTCAGCTCTCCAGGGGTCACTCAGACATGGAGGGCCCTGCTTAGCTATGCCCCATTTTAGGCCCATTTGGACTACACAGACCCATCTTTTGCATCAGGTAAGTGAACCCTGAAGGACTGAGAGCTATTTTTTTTTCCTGTTAAACTAACTGCATCTCGCCTGGCTGTCAAATTCATCCCAGTGGTGAAATGCTTGCAAGTGGCTCAGCTACACTGTGAACACCACAATGTTGTACTAGCTCATTCTCTGCAAAAGGACTGTTAATATCAGCACATTTTTTTTTCCCAAAGAAGAAATAAACAACACCCACGATCTTCCCCATATAGATAAAGACAGCCAGGCACAATGAAACTGCTTCTACAGCTGGTGTGCCTCGGCCAGACCCTTTCCCCATTTGGTTAGGAGGGTCTCACCCTGGGTAATTCACTCAGCCCTGCATGGATGTTGCTAGTCATTGCCAGGAGAAGGTTCAGGTTCCTCTGCTCTGTAGTCGACCAGATGATCCAGGCATACTCTTAAGAACTTCAGCCTCCCAAGTGACTTGGGCAAAGCTGTCTGCGTAACCTGTGCACAGAAAAGATTTTCACAAGCTCTTTGCCAGGACAAGGCGAGAAGCCTAAACGCAGTCCCATCCTCTCCTTCCTAAGATTTTGCAGAGAAGCTAAGCTCAGAGGGTATTCTCCTAGCTGATCTGTAATCTTTTAAAAACCAGAACTTCTAATGAGAAAACTGATAACCCCTCAAGTCTGGCAGTGCTGTTGAGTGCTCCTGTAGTATGGTAGCACATATTCAATGTAAGGATAATGGATAATGTGGGATTTATAACAAAGACATAGCTCGATAGAGGGGGTTAAAATGAAATCATGAATAGCAGCCATGAAGTCTGATTGATCAATGAGATCATTAGAAACCTGAGAGTGAATTACAGGTCTGGTAATTTATCACTCTACAGGCTCAGAATTTTTTATGATATTTGAGGAACACTTACAAGTATTTCTGCACTGTTTTTTTCAGGTCTCTAATTATAAATAAGGTGCCTGCAGATGCTTTTAAATCAGTAGGCAGTCTAGTGTCACTGTCTTTCACTGTAATCAGAGTTGCAGGCATAGAGTGAACTTCCTCTTTGAATTATTTAAGACGTAGATCATTTCAGAATTACAACATAGCTTTTTCTTTCTCAGTGTTCAACACAGCAGTGGAAAATTCCAGTGTAATAAGACTGGAAGGTAAATTTATTTCATAGTTAACATTTTATTGTGCTAATTAAAAGCAAAACAGAAAAAAGATTCTACATTCTATGTAATTGTTAATAATTTCTCATTCTGATTAATAAACATGCACCAGTTAGTCTGAGGCATGAGGTTTTTCAACACTTTTTCAGCTGGTTTAGTAGACTATACTTGCATCTCTGTACATGATATCTGTCTCATTGCTTGGATGTATTTTATATATAAATATAAGCTATCGGGAACCATAACGGTTTGATAAGGTAACAAGTCCTTTGCTATCTAGAGGGTGAAAATTAACAGCTATAGGCAGACCTGAAAAATTAATGGATTCTAGTTGATTTTCCTGCTCTGACAGCTACTAACCCAGAGCATTGCACAGTAAAATGTCCAGGATGGCTGACATCTTTGAAAGCAGTCTCCAAAGACTGTGGGAATGGAAAGCAAACTGAATCCACCTGGGTGATATTTCTGGACCTGACTTTAAGACAATGAAAACCAGAGATGCCACGTACACTTCATGTGAAATCAGTTTGATACCCTTGTCCCTATAATGGCTGGAGGACAGGGACATTCTGTTTTGCCTCTTCCTTGCTTCTTCCCACGTCTCGCTGCCCAGAGTCTCCATCCAGTGCTGACATATCTGTGTTTTTCACTCCCTCTCTTCCAACATTAAAGCTTTGGGAAAGCACAATCTGTGTGCCTGTGGCCCCTCAGCTTTCTTAATTCTTTCAGGAGGGTTAAGGGTGCTGGAGTTGTTGCAGGTCTCTGTCTTCCACTGATGTTTTGAACCCTTGTGATGATCTTTTTCATGTTGTAGAATGTAGAGTGATGAGATTCCCTTGGGCTTCCCTGCTGTGCTTCTGCAAAAGTAGAAAATTATCCCGTCGTCTTCTTATTTTATTTTATTTTATTTTATTTCCCTGACTATCTGGTAGAATTGGTGGACAAGCAGCCTTCCCAATTCTTGGGAAATTCCACTTAACAAATGTCTTCAGTTTGAATTAGACTGGAATGGACAGAAATATTCAGAATTTCCTGTGAACTGGGAATTCCAAGGAAAATCTCATGTCTGACACACCAGATTATTGTGTCTACAAAACTGAATGTTCTCCTTGCAGCTAAGGTGAAAAAAAATTACATTCTTAATAGTTCTCTTTCCTGTGCAGCTGCAAAGAGGCTGACAGGAGTGGTAATGTCACCATGGAGTGAGCAGGATGCTCAGGATGTGTGATTCACTCATACCCTGCCCTGTGCTGCTCATCTGAGAACATCCAGGGTACAAATGCTCGCTTCCACAGCAGGGTGTCTGCAGTCTTCAAATACTCGGAGACCTTTGAGAGTTAACAGGTTTCCCTTGTCCTGCTGAAGAACCGTGTGACAACTCCTTACTCAGAACTCTGAAACTCTGTTTAATCAGCTCCCACGGCTTGACAAAATCATAAGCAGCAGCAGAGGCAGCAGTGGCTCACTGCCTGTGAGCCGACAATCTTTGTGAGTTTATTTTCAGATATTAGCTTACTACCTTACGTAGTCATCAGGTTTGTACATATTAATTTCTGCTCTGATGTGAAACTTGTCTCTCAGCCAGAATCCTGTAAAAAAGATTATTCTGTTCTGTCGCTGACATAAATTGGCATCATCAATGCACCTGTGTCAAATTGGGCTGGTCTCTGTTAGCGTCCACTATGGCTGCATTGCTGTAGCACCTTAAACGTTTTCACTAACATGGCAGTTATTTAATATTCCGCATTGGTCATGTTCTTAAATGTCTGGTGTCAGCCTTGTGGAACGAATATCAGTCAAAACCTGCCCTACTTAGGTTTCTTCAGGATATTTCTGTAGCTATTCCTCTAGATTATCTGAGCATTTCACAAATATTAGTACTCAGTCTTTGTAAAACTTTCTGAGGTATTAAGACACAATTCTCTCTATCCGACAGTGAGAAAGCACAGAGAATTACAGATAAAGAAGCACAGGCTAATTTGAGGATACATGGCTGATGCTTGCGTTTTCAGAGCTTGTGCCTTTGCCTGCCTCTCTGTCTCTCAGCAGCACAGTTCCCACTGACACAAATGCAGTGTTTTCAGCTAAGCTGCAAGTCATCCACTGCCTCCCAAAGCATCATCTAGGGGAAATACCCCCTTCTATGCCACTGTAGAGACATAGAGGTCAAATCCAGCTCTCTGGGACAGTTTTTGGCTTCCTCACCACCCTTCTTTTATCTACAAACCTGCAATCCCTTCCTGCCCTCCATCAGAGGAGGCGATGCTGACAACAAATCACTCCAGCACATTCTGTCTCTGAGCCCAGGGTCCTGCTGAGAGGTGATTCTTGCATTATGGAGTCTATTACAATCCACATGCCAGCAGGGTGAGGATTGATTTATGGTTGTGTGGGGCAGCCTCCTTTCTGTTTTTTCCCAGTCTTTTACACATAGGTCTTGGTAACTTTAATGTTCTGTTTGTGCAGTAATGAGTTAGGGACAGACCTGACACTGCTGAGCAGATGGCGATGCTGTCCCCTGGTGGGATGGGGGCCACACTCACCCAGGGAGAGCTAGGTGACCTTGGTTGTTTAGAAGCCACGTTTTTCTATTGCATTCTATTTATGTGCTGATGACAGGTTGGATATTAGGAAGAAATTTTTTACTGTGAGTGTGGTGAGACACTGGCAGAGGTTGCCCAGAGAAGCTGTGAAGTACAAAACCAAATCTCACATGAACATTGCTTAGTGGTGGGGAAACATCCATGGTGCTTCCCAGGTTGTTCCAGTGGTTGTTCCAGTAGCTGTTGAAATGCCCAGAATGTCCGATTTCCTCAGCACAAATAGATGTTAGGATCCCTGCCATCAGCCCCCACAATGTGTTTAAAGACTCTCCAGGTTATCAGTATTCAAGACCTTCCTATGCAGGGAACACTTCTCTTCATAATTTGTCTAGAGATCATTTCAGAAAGTTTGGAGAAAATGCCATTATCAGCATTATTTTCTTCACAACAAAATATTTCTCAATATTCAGATCTCTATAAACACCTCTGTCTATATAGATGGTAATAGCTTTGAGAAATTATTCTGAAATTTTAACACTTTTATATTTTAGATAAAGAGTGAGGTTTCTAATAGCAACCTAATGGAGTTTGCACCTTTTTTTTCCACACAAATAAGTCCATCCTTTATTAAAAGCATTTGATATAATTACTTCTTCTCTGTGCTTCTTTCGCCTGCTTTGTTTCCAGACCTATTTGCAGCTTTAGGTATTTCTAATAAGCTTTTGGTGCAGTTTCTTTCTTGATGTATTATATTTTTCTCCTGAAGTGTAAAAACTGCAAATACAAATGCATTTAGGGGAGCATAAATGAGAATGCTATAGCAAGAGAGAGTCAATTTCAGATGTTATGTCATATCAGATCATGAGATGTGATCTTTAAGCACACATCCTTCTCGAAGCAATTTACAAACTTCAGAGGAATTCAGAGAATATGGGGACAGGGAAAACCCACTTTTCTTCACTAGTTAATCAGATGGCATTAATAAGATCCAGCAGTATCATGCTGTTATAAAACAAAGAAACAAACAAACACCCCACTGCCACCAATAAACAAAAAAACCCAAAGAAATATAGTGCTGATACTATAGTAGACTCTTGAAATAAATTTTCTAGGTGACATATTCTGAAGTTCAAGGTCCAGGTTTCAGCATCGCATCTCAAGAAAGAAGTAGACTAACTTGAACTAGATGGTGACAATCTAGATGTGATGATCAGACATCTGGAAAACGTGACTTACAAGGAGCAATTGAATGAATAACAACTGCGTGGTCTTGAGAGCAGAAGACTGACTGCACACCCTATAAAAAAATTTAAATATATGAAAGGCTACCACGAAGAATAGGTAAGAATCTGTTTGCTGACCTGACTGGGATCAACAGAAGACCTAATGGATTTAAACGCCAAAGAAGAGAAATTTATACTATTTAAGATTTGACACTATTTAAAACTTTTTAGTGGTACAATAAGTGAATCATGAAGTAGAAAATAGATTGTCTAAAGAGTTCTGGTGTCTCAGTCACTGGATGTTTTTAGGAAAAAGAATGATGAATGTCTCTTGATTTATATATAATTGTATATAATTAACCCTAGTTTGAAGTAAGACGATGGGTAAATTACCTCTTTCCTCATTTTATCTTTTAGGATTCAGATCAGAGCAAGACATTAATACCATTTGGGTTTTCATGGGGTTTTTATTGGGCTTTTAAGGATGAGGTGGAAAGGAGATACTTTCTGAATCATTCTGACAAGCACTGTATGGGCAAGAGGACTGTGAGTACAAAGGGGATAAGAAAACTGAGGAAGCAGTTCACCGCAGACAGGAACTTCAGACAGTTGGGGTATCATCAACAGAAGCAATTTACCATTGGATAAATGTATTTTTGTGGAGAAATTCCCTGTCTCACAGTTGAATGCATTTTCAGAACTTTGAATATTCTATCCTGATAGTTTCAGAATAGAATAGTTTTGTATTTTTTTTCACCTAAAAATATCTGATTTCAAATATGTACATATAGTTAATTAAAAGGGAATAAATCATGATTGGAGAAAAGTATTTTGATTGTTTTGCAATAACATATTTTTATTGGTTCTAAATAAAACATTTAGAAGACTAACTTTAAAAGTGAATCAGTCAGCTTTGGGTTCTGCCTCAGAAGAAAAACAAATATCAGAATCATTCAATGTCCTGTGGAATGCGCCTTCTACTTTCCTTCAAACTTCAATAAAATTATCCTAGATTTTTAGTAAAATTAGATATTGTGTAAGAATACATTTGAGGAATCCCTCTTTGTTTTGGAAAGTATATATACATAAAAGGAACTGGACAGTGTCTGTGTCTCTATGGTTGGTTTACAGTTGCAACATTTTTGTTTTGTTTTCTTTTCATTGTAATTCAGGTTACCTTCAGTTTTTCTGAAGGTAAAATATAGGCTTTATAATAATATCACTTAAATATAGCTTATGATGAAACTTACAGTGAGACACAGGAATGGTGGGTGCTCTCTGTCCCCTCAAAAGCATAAAATACTTGAGCTAAAGCAGTTGTATTTGGAGTACTCAAGTAGTCTGAATATTTAATTTATTTTTTAGAGAGTTAGCTCATAAAATATTAATATTGTGTTCTTCCCACTCAAACATGGATAGATTTTTTAAATAGTAATGAGATATAAATAGAAAATCATTACTTCTTTCTTTTTCAGAAATGCCTGTCTGATTTTTTTTGCTAAGCATACATTTATTAGTCTTCCTTAAATTTTACAAAGGTAGCACCACTGTGATGTTATTTGACTGTACAGTTCTACTTGGAAGAGCCAGGTAGAAGAGGCCCTTTAAAATACTTCGGCATAAGTTCCTTGTTCATTTCATGTTAGTAGCAAAATAAGCTTTAAAAAGAAAAAAGGCTCAGGATGAAATTTAGAAAAAAATGAGCAGTCAAAAAAAGTCATCTACAGCACCTTACAGAAATAATCTGCCAATACAAACTTCTTGAACTACTCAGTTTTGTGAAAACTGGAAATTTAAAGACTTGAAATTTAAGGATATCTTCCAAAAATAATGGGAGTCCGTATGTCCTACTTTGTCCTGTTGGTTGGATTTGACCGAGGATACTCCATTACTGTGAATTCACCAGCTTCATCTGCAGTCTGCTGATGTAAGTGAAGATGGAGAGCTCACATCCTTCTCTTCACTCTCCCAACCCTCATTCTTTAGTTACTCTCATTTCCACAGTTGGTCTGACTTCCTATGCAACCACTGTGGACAAGAGTAGGTATCATCAGGGCACTGAGATGAAACTAAAGTAATGCAGTGGTTGGATTTTATGTCCTTGCAGTGGGCTTCAGCGATGTCCATACCAAACACCATGGAGTGGAAAATACAAACATTTTTTGGGGAGATGACAAGACTGGAAATACGAGGTAAGCTCCTTGTTGTAGGGCATCCCCTTGACAGCTAAATCCAAATTTCTAATTCAGAGATCCCTTATAGAAATACAATATCTTTACCTCTTTCCAAATAGCCTAAACTGAGACCATGAATCATCCTCAAAAACAGCTTTTGGTAGGTGGCTCAGAATTGAACATTCACAATTATTCAGTGTTAGAGAAAGAAGACTGCTTCTAGGTCGACACTGGAGCTGCTCATCTGGGTGACCGATATTGGTGTCACTGAAGTCTCCCATGAATACTAAGGCATGTGACCTTTTTTATTCCATTGTCCGAAGGTCTTTTCTACTTTTTCCCAATCAGGCAGTGTGTAGTGGAAACACACCAAAACATTACATCTTTCTACCTAGCACAACAGACTTCACAGTTTTGCAAAATATGCAGGAACATGCTATCAGTTTCTGAAAGTAATTATTGTCTTATCTGTATTAAACCTCCATTTCTTTGAAGGGTTCTTATTACAAACGTGCTGTTTTACTGAGCCATAAAAAAGAGATGCAGTCCTCAGAAGCAAATATAACCTCTGCTACTTAGATTATGTCTTTATGAACTTTGTAAGAAACGAAGAAGAGAATTTTTTTTTTCCTTGATCAGGTTTGTTATAAGAATAAATCCAAGCTTAACCTTTCTTAATTTTGAAATGAAATCAGAGTTAAAAGGATCCAAAGTTTCCAGATAAGCGTGCAAAAGAAGTATTGATTAGCTAAGTAACTCAGATCAATGCTCCTCAGCCTTGTTTAGTGAATGCTTCTGTCTGAAATAAAAGTGGTTACTACTCTCAACTCTATTTATTACAAAACAACATGCAGACACTTTAATGATAGATTGAGTACGTGTGCTTGTGTGTCCTTGGGAGAGTGGCAAAATCCTTGGTTTTCTAAAGATGTCAGATTTTCTTTCCACAAACCATAAATAAATCCTGAGTGCCCATTTTAACTTCCAGGAAGGTTATAATCACTACCTTAAATAATGCTCAATGTTTATTTGTAGTGAATAAGTAGGCAGTCTAGAGCTCTACCTTATGGAGACAGAGCACTCCGCAGTTATTACAAACCAGCTGCCATCTTCTAATTTAGCCCTGATCCCTAGATAAAAACATTTAAAAGATTGAACCTGCTGCACTGCTTTTAACCAACAACAGCTACACACAGCCTGCTGTTGGATTGTCCACATGGTAGAGATCTGAAGCACTGTCATTCTTCCCAAAGCAAACACCAGAAGCTGGGTGCCAAAGAACCCAAGTATGAATGTTATGTGATTAAGAAGGAGACTGACTCTGACAAAGACACTTGGTCTAGCATTCTTTTTTCCTTAAAATACTTGTATTTTTCTTGCCCAGCCACCATTATGATAATGACCTTATGAGGCTCTGACAAAAGTTATAATTTCAGACGCATGTGCCAATAATTCAAATAAAAACAATAATTCAGTGATTTCTGAATCCTAATCCATGAGTGGGAGGGGAGAAGGGGATGTAGCAGGAAGATGACAAAAGCTTATTTTCCTCAGCCAGGACAGCAGCTGGTGGGAAAAGGAACATTTTCTGAGGGTTTTGCCATGCACTGATCCAGAGCTTTGTTAGCAGCAGCAGGCTGAACTGGTGCAGACCCCTCAGTCTGGACTTACTTGTTCAGCTGATTAAGTTTTTCCAGCCCTTTATGAGAAGAGGTATTTATGGAGCCTGGAAAAAAAGCTCAGCGATGGGCCTCAATAATTGATGAAAGCATCTTGCTTTCATCCCAAAGCCCTTTATGAATTGTATACGAGAACAGCTTCATCCACCACCAAACCAAAACTCCCGCCTTGCTGTCATGAGCACAGCAGCTGTTAACAGAGAACGGGTCACTAAATGGCAGGGCTTGTGTGGGAGGTGAGAAGGAGTATGAACCCCAGGTGAGACATGAGGCAGAAGCAGTGATTGCTTAGGCTGGAAGAGAAAGCAAAACCAGTACTAATATAATTAGTACAGTGGAGCTGTGTAAGTGGTTTGCAGTGCAAGCTTTGTACTCTGTGAGTTCATCTTCTTTGACTGCGTCTAAGATAATGAGGTTGGCCTGATGCCCAGACCCAACAACTATCCCAACTATAAATCTTCCAGCCTCATCTCCTGGGGACCATCTAGCTTGACCCTGCAAGTTCTGCTGAACTCCGAAGTCTGAGTCTGCCTCCATCCTTCCGCCTTCCAGGCCCATTTTTTTCTGTCACAACTGTGAACTTTGGAAGTGCTACAGGCACCAAGCATGGGCAGTTTGCCAATAACAATTTTACAATTCCCTTCTGTAGAGCTGGCTTTTCTACCCACAAATAGAGACAGCTGAGAAGCAGAGAGGAGGACCCCTTTAACAACTGTGATAGGAGCATTAAGGTATGACAGAGACAGGGAAGGGTGGCTTCAGGCTGAATGCAGGCAACATTATGCATATATTTAAAATAGGCATTATATTCATTCAGAGATCTCTGCTGTCCTTACCTGTTGGATGAAGGACAGTCCTACAGGTACAGAGGCAGATGCAGGTTGGAAGCAGGATGCCCATCATGGTTCATGTATCCATAGCACTATCTTACTGCTTTCTTCCAGGTAACCCCCTCTCACCCTACCCACTCACCAGTAGAAAAACTCTCAAAAATGCCGTGTGGTAAAATGCCAAAGAATACTTGACTTCTAGGAGAACACAGAGGAATGGTGTTCAGTACAGAGGTAAGCTGAGTACTCATGGCAACTCTAACTCCTAAGAGAGGCTCAGCTGATCTCATTGTGAGGTTTCTAGCATGCAACCTCAGGGATTCAGACCCTGAGCAAATACTTTGACAAGCAGGCTGTAGAATAGTGGTGGTGGCGAGGACAGTCAACAGCTATCCAATGTGAAGTGCATAAACAGTCCATGACCTAACACCCACCTAGCTGAGTGATCCAACTCCTGTGGTCTGGCCATGTTGACCCATCTTCAAGTGAGGCATGGCAATATTGTTACCCACTTGATATATCCTCATAGTTAAATATGTGGGAAATGTGGGCATGAATCCTCTTTGTCAAGGAGGGACTTCAGTCCAGGAAGTTGTTGGGGTCATGCTGTAAGAATCAAACTGTATTCACAAGATGAGTGATGACAACAGCAGAGTGGGTCCTGCTCAGTAACCTGTGCTCAGGAGAAAAGTAAGTGTACAAGTTCCATGAAGGGTGTAAATTCAGTTTTTCTTGGTTAATGTGGCCCTGTGATAAGCTCTGTTTCCTTTCAGCCATTTCCACGTGGCTCCTTGATCGCTCTTTGGACCCTATGTTAGCTGAATAAAGTACCTGACTGCATTGTGCTGCTTCATTTAGTTGGGGAAAAAAAAAAAAAAAGCAGCTGCTCTTTAGATATCATATCAAATCAACTGTTTCCCCAGCAAAGGAAATTCAAGATGTTGTCCTTATTAAATATTCTTGAATCTGTTACTGACACAATCCTGAGCAAATAATTCAAATTCATTATGTTTGTGTTTTTGACCTGTTCTTTGACTTTCTTCTCAGTGGCCTGTTAAAGATGGGACATCTCCTTTTCTCCAGGCTGACTAGGATGCAAAGAATTTTATAATGGAGAACAGAAAAGTAGGTAAGAAAATAAACAGGTTCAGAAAAGACCATAAAGGAAAAAGTATCTGTTTCAAGGGAAGGAGTCTTTTCTTCCTTCCCAAGTATTAGAGAATAGGAGAAAATATCCTTAAAAGAGAAAATAGATAATATCCAATATTCTTGCCAACCTTTAATCCACCCCCATCCACTCAATATTCATTTCAAATAGTCAATACTGGCAACTCTTAGCAGAAGAACATAGGCAATAAATTGCCATGTTAATGGGCCATTTTGGTTCAATCTGGTAAAGTTCAGGATTGTATGGGAAGACCTGTATTTGTGCTTGGGATTGCCTCGACCCACGTGTATCATTCTCTTAAGACTACGTTGTGTTGCACACATGCACGCAGACTCATTTCTACTACATTATTTTGTTGAGATCACCACCAGCTAAAAAGCATCGGAGCTATCAGTGGTCACATGGATGCTGTAAATTGGTTTCGGGCCTGAGCCAGTGCCTTGCCCTAAGGTGCTGTGTGGTGTTGGTATGTCGACTGGGACAGCACGAAGTGAGGTATCGCTTCATCATTTTGTGGCATGAATGTGATTATGAAAAAGTTGTGTGTTTTGACCTCCTTCTGTCATCATTAAGTTATTAATTTAGGTGTATTGCCATTACTACGTTGTTCATAAGGACAGTGTAACCTTTGTGCAACTCTTGCTTGTATTTATCTCGTAATCCCTTCATATCTTGCCTCTCCTTTTTCACAGATGGGTTACAAAGTGCCTTTTCAGACCAGCACACCAGAGACTGGTGAAATTTTTAATATGATGGAGAAATCATTGTACTGTTTGAAATGCTTCTTTTTGGAATATAAAATACAGCTTACACATTGTGTCAAAGTATAAAGAAATTTCTATTGGGGTCATGCCTAAGTCAGAGCAAAGAATTTTTGTTGTTGTTCATGTGAACATTTCAAAGAAAAAAGGGAGGGAAAAGTCATTTTAGATTACATATTTAGGTTTTTTTCTTGAGAAAGACAAAATTGAAAAATATTTGGTTTTGGAGTTGTCAGTATTTTATTTCAGCAAACCCACTTTTTTTTTTTTTCTTTCTTTGTGTCACAAAGAGAAGAAAGTGATCACAGAGAAAAGGTATCATTTTGATGTGGGTCATTTATTCACCTCTGAAACAAAAAGCCATTTTAAGAAATAAAAGCATCCATGTGTAATATTGTGTCATCTCCATCAAAGGATCTTCTCTTCCTTTCATCAAACTGTTCCCTGACTTTGTGAATAGTGTCAGTCCTCACAGGTGTATTGCTCAGCAGTAACAAACTCTTTGCCAGAATATTTTTCCGAGTTCTATTTGTGGTGTAATTTTCATCAGCTTTAACATTACTCTGATTTATTAACTGTAAACTTCATTGTTTTTCTGCAACCTGATACACAGAATTATTTCTGAAAGCAGGAAATGTGCCTTATTACCTCCTAATCATTTTAGATATAAACTGTCTGCATGTCTTTCACCTAATATGTCTAATTATCTCACTCTCTGAAAGGGTCGTGCCAAAATATGGGTGCACCTAATAGTGGATAATTAATTATATTAATCACAACTAGTAATTTCAGATGACTGTCTGAATCTGACACATACTAATACATCAGTTGAAAAGATACTAAGCCCCCATGCTGAGATCTACTAGCAGATAAGTTGTCTACAATATCATTTACACTTCTAAGTATAAATATTGTAGGACACTAATTTCTTAATGACAAAATTGTAATGATGTTCCCTGAGCAATAATATCCTTCTAGAATTGCTTAATTTCTTTAATTGTTTTTTCTTTCCGCCAATGTGTGTGGGTAAGCTATTGTCCAGGGAATTCAATATTCAGTGAGTGAAATGAACTTCACAGGAAGTGCCAGGCCATGTAACTTGGTGAAAACAGGTGAGATGAGCAGAAGAGGTGACATACTGAAATGGCTCACGTGTACCTGGTGCATAGCTCCTGCACAGCCCTTGTCAAACTATAGTGCCTTTCTCCCCTGAGACCAAGAAAGTGTGATATTGGATGTGATCTGACTTGCCCCTCTCAGAAATGCCACTGCACTTTACATGAATTCTTATCTAGAAGCAAATTTCTTTCCCAAACTCTCTGCGCCTTTGATGCCAGTGCATGGGAAAATGTCATTAAAGTGTTGTCCCAAACAGAGTGAAGTAACAACAGCCCATAAAGTTTAATCTGACACTTCTTTCTGCACTCAAGGAAGTGGAATCTGAAACCATGTAATCATTCCCCCAAGTGCGTATTATTTATTCATAGTCATTAGACCCTCCCGCATATAAAATACATGTAAAGAGGGCAGCAGTTAGATCTGAAGAGAAGTTCACATAAATTCTGTGTTAATTTAACCACTTTTTCTAGTTTTAGAATATTGAAAAACAGATTCTCCCTTTCTCAAATGAACTTTCTATGAGAACTTAATGACTATTTTTACCAATATTTAGCCTTACAGACTGTTTTGGTATATTTAAACTCTGACCTGTGCAGCTGACTCAGGTAACTCCCATTGCTTTCTTGAGATGCTCCTGAATGGACACAATCATTCCCAGCACAAATACTGACATGTACGAACCATCTCTAAATTCACTTTCCAAGGACAGTAAAAGGCAATTAATTGCATATTTGCAGAAACGAGAATGAAACTTGCATAAGCACAGCTGGAATGAGTTAATTTCAAACTCATATGGGATATTTACTGGTAATTTGTTCTGTTATTCACCAAGGTCTTCATGCGAAACAGAGAGAAATAACACAAATCATCTAACAATATTTTACTATTGCTTTTCATACATACAAGTTAAATGGAGACAGTCCTAATTATAAATAAACATCCTCAGAGTATTAATAGCTGTCTGCAAGTGGTCTAAGTACTTAACGAGTCAAACAGTGATTTTAGAGAATGTATTTTATAAAGCAGGTGGGATAGTATATGAAAATAAATATCAAAAATTACTGTGATTTGGCAGGTAACTGGGAGCTCATTAAATTGCTGTAACACAACTATTTGTGATCCTCTGGCCTTTCCCTAGTTCTCAGCCTCCTCAGTAGAGTGCTACCCCAGGAGCAATCATTTTTTTCAGCTCTGGGCTATGAAAAGTTGTGAATATGCTGGGTTTTTTTTTTCCCTCTTTTTTTTTTTTTGTATACTATAAACGTGCAAGTTTTAGACTCAGTTGAGAATTCATACAAATAGTAAGATTAATAATGTGTGTTAAGTAAATGCTAGTTTTAGAAAAATCTAGGTTGTAGGGTACTTGGTACCCTATGGATAACTAAAGGGAAGGTCTCTGATGAGAATGTTTCTGGTACAGGTTAGGACAGAAAAACAAAGGGGGAGAAAATGCAGGAGCGGGTGAGGATGACAGGTAGTCGTCTAGAGGTAAGTTTAGCAGAAAAATCAAGTTCTTGCCTTGTTCCTTTGCCAAAATTAAAGTAGAAACAACTGTATTATTTGGTTTGGTTTTACAAACAGTGCAAAATGCCACATCAGTCTGCCCTCCTAGTGAAGCAATTGCTTTTTCTCACCAGAGTTTTTCGTGTGTGTGTTTGGCTGCTTACTGCCTGGACATTAGCACATTCTCCAGTTGGCCTGGACAAGACGAATGGTGTCTGGTGAGCCTGGGGTTTCTGTGAGATGGTAAGTGCTCGATGTGCCCTGTGTGCTCTGTGCCCAGCTCCATCACATTAACTGTGCACTGCTCATTGCTGACCCAGTGCAGCCAGCGATACCAC
Source organism: Syrrhaptes paradoxus (assembly GCA_013400615.1). Classification (NCBI taxonomy): domain Eukaryota; kingdom Metazoa; phylum Chordata; class Aves; order Pterocliformes; family Pteroclidae; genus Syrrhaptes; species Syrrhaptes paradoxus. Next base: position 46,773 of record VZTO01016609.1, on the reverse strand, counting down.
TGCCATCTGTCACATCAAGGCAGCACATGAAAGTGGACTTCAGTCAGTCACCCACTGGCAGTGGAGAGGAGTGACTGGAGTAAATACAACTCCAGCAGAGTTTACTGCCAGGAGGTTGTAAAGACCTCTGACAAGGCTTGGTGCAGAGGACTCGTCCCCATAATCTGGCTTTGGACCATGTCAGTATGTTAAGACATATTTCTCAACAAACATATCTTTATCTAGGTCATGGGAACAGTAGGCAAAAGATAATGTGTCATGTCTGGGCAGAGCAGACCATTCTCTGAAAATTAACCTCTCAGCAGGTATTCAGCTGCTGTGTCTGTGGGTGACTGAAGTCAACAAGACATATTCCTTTCTCGTCTCTGCAGAAAGCAGCTCCCTTTTGTTTCCTGCCTCAGACCACTTTAGCTTCTGCCTTGTCCTTTCCATATAATTTTGTGGAAGAGCTTTGGACAGCTATGCCGAGCAGCTGTTAGTGTGTGTGGCTGCTCTGTGTGAGAACACCTGGTGATGAAGGATGGGCTGTCTTTCTTATTCAGCACTTGTATTTGTGATCTACCTAACAAGTCTACTGAATCCCTAGAATGTTTCTTGTTTACTTCAACAGGCTGCAGGTTATGGTGTGGTTTTTATCCTTGATTTTATTCAAGCCAGAATTTCACCCCTAGGGTCTCAACTAGTTTAGAGGAACTCTGATGTTTTCCAATGAGGGGTTTTGGTCTTAAGACTAGTAGTTTGGTCAAGCAGGAGCATTTATTTACTTTATGCCTATCTCCAACCAGGAGAAGAGATCGTGTTAGTGTGTGCTGTTGCAGAATGTGTAATTAGGCAATGGGGAGGTACTCCTTAGAGGATTTCTGTTCCTTGTAAGGTCTTCACTTAACAACACCCTGCAAGAAGAAGCACCTTTTCAGGAAAGTCCATCCTGATCTGTCAGTTGCTGATGATTATGTTAGGAGAAATGTCTCGGTCTCTCTCGATTAGAGCAAGCACTCTTTTAATCTTAATTAAAGGGCCTTTTAAAAGTTTCTGTCTGAGATCTGCAACTGTCTTACCACTGAGTTCATGTAATAGGATCTCGCTTGGTGATTAAACCTTACCCAGCAGTGGTGTGAAGGTGCAACTTCAAGTTACAACACCACTGCGTAACTTTGAGCAGATCTTTTGCCCAGTCTGTTTAATGGTATTTGTTGCTTTAGGCAAAGGAGAAGCTTAATTAGTTAGTGTGAAGCACTCTGAATTCCTCAGCAAGGAAGGAAAACTAAACTTATGTAGCTGCTACACTTGCCTTCAAAATAAAAGCAATACATTACAAAACAGGTCACTGAGTCTGATAGGGGTCTGATACCACATACATGCAGTAAGTAAGTTTGAAGGAGTTTGTCAAGTTGCCCATTTGAGATGTCAGTGTGAGAGTCTTCTTGGGCTATTTGAGAGCCACAAAATTACTGAACTTTAGAAGACAGGTATCAAAATGACATTTTAATCTCTTTTTATTCACAAAACATGTCTTCCACAGGTTTTTATGTTGTGTATTTCCACACATCCTTCCAAAACATATATCCAGTTTCCTCAAGGAGCTGCCACTGAACACAACAGTATTTTTTTCTGTCCTCCTCAGGAAATGAGTGGGATTTTACTGCATCCAGTCTGGTTTTCACTTCTTCAAATTCATGTATAAGTCTGTGTGTTAGCAACTTTTTTTACAGTTTGAGGGTCTTTTCCTCAATAAAATATGCTCTGTTTCAGCTGAAAGCATGCTTGAAAGTAGGCTGGGCTTGCCTTTCTTTACACACTGTAAGTGGCTTAATATAATTTATTTAAATCTTCAGATACAGTCTACCAGGAAATACATGGGAATTTATTTTCTTAGTGGTTTTAGGTAGAAGGTAGCATGGGTGGAAAATCAGAAGCACCTGTCTGTGAGGGTGAGAGAAGCAGAGATATTGGGTTTGATCCCTTGGGTTCTCCTGTCCAAGCAGCGGTTGGTTTGTCCTGATGCACCTACCTCACACAAAATATTGTGTCACAACCCCAAAAGAATCAACACTGTTAAAACTCAGTATAAATATTAACTATGGATTAACAAATTCCTTTAGCAGGAAAGCAATTGTGGAGACTGACTGTTTTCTGATAAGAGGTTGGAAACAAAACAACTTCTGGGCAACACTGCACTTAATGAACACGTAGCTAAATAAATAACCTCAAGGGCCTCACACTTTTTCTAAAGAAGCTTCATTTCACACTCCTGTGCTGTCCAAGTGGGGTTTTTGTAACTGCTAACATACCCAGATAGCCCTTAGCTGAATCACACTTGCTTTTCCTCAATGTCATTCAAGTCCAGCAAGATGTCACGTACAATTAGCCACTACTGCATCCCTGGTTTCTGGAGGCTGGAAGACAGCAAGAGAAGGATAACTGAGGTTTATATTTATTTAGGCTTAAAGGCAGTGAAGTGACCTGAAAGAGAGGTGGACCAGGGAAAGGGTGAGTAGGAATGGGCTCTGGTGAGGAAAGTGCTGCACCAGGCAGGGGGATCTATTAACAGGTGGCAACTTGCAGAAGCTTCCCAGGAGGTGCAAGGAGGCAGACAGGGGCTCTGAGGTGGAGCAGAACGCTTGTGGGGGGGAACCTGGGGCCAAGGTGCTAGCCGAGGACACACCCTCTGCATTGGTCTTTGACTAAAACAACTAATCACCAAGTTCTGCTGGAAATTAGTATCAACTGGGTGTCAAATTTACACTATTGCCTGTGAAAACCTGTCTTTACAAAAGTGTCAGAATGAGCAAACCTCTTCAGTTGATTACTCCTCCTTACAGACAGAATGCACTCACGGTATTTTCTTGTTCTCTGTGCTACAGGAGAAGCCTCTGGATGACAATTGAAGGGATGCTCCAAACCTGGGCTAATCCAGCCTCTTCGTTAGTGCCTTTCACAAGATAATACTATATTTGACCACTTACATATTAGCTCCTCTATGAATAGGACAAAGAGAGTGCTTTGAAAATGGTCCTCTTGTATAACTCAGACAATCTGTACAGGGTCCAGTCAGCTTCTTATGAGCAGAGCCCATCTGTTACTCCTTGCCCTCTCTCCTCTCTCTACACAAAACACTGAGAAGATATTTGGGGAAGAGATCTGTAACTGTCTGGATCCCTGAGTGACTGTTTAGGCAATCTCCATGTTTAGCTATCCTGCCCTTGTCTGATCCATCTTTAGAGCCATCCAGTGAACGAGAGTCTGCAGCATACTTTGTCACTCAGTGTCACCATCCTTGTACATGGCATTTTGTAGCTGAAGTCATCTTTGCTACAAATTATAGTGACTTCCTCTTTTTATTTTCACAGAGAACATGAAATACTACTTTTTTTGCATATTCTAAGACTGTTGTCATACCTTCCCCTAAACTCACTTCTTTCTGACTCTTTCATAGGTCATGAACCACATTGCTTGCTCTCCTGTTTTTTTACTTTCTGCACTCAAATTTTTCAGCAGCATTTGGAATGTGCGGTGTGCAAAGCTGGTCACTGAATTCTAGCTCAAGCTCACCTACCACTAATTACAGAGTAATAATTATGACTGTTTTATATATGTTATACATGGAAGATAATTTCAAAATTAAATTTGCTTTTTGTGACAGGAATCCACCTTAGAGTCAAAAAACCATAGGATGGTTTACATTGGTGGGGACCTTAAAGATCATCTAGTTCCGTCATATGGTATGGGATATCCCTTTGGTCAGTTGGGGTCAGCTGTCCCAGCTGTGTCCCCTCCCAGTGTCTTGTGCACCCCCAGCCTCCTTGCTGGTGGGGTGGGGTGAGGAGCAGAAAAGCCTTGGCTCTGTGTGAGCACTGCTCAGCAACAGCTAAAACATCCCTGTGTCATCAACACTGTTTCAGCACAAATACAAAACATCCCCATAGCAGCTACTATGGAGAAAATTAACTCTATCCCAGCCAAAACCAGCACAGCAGTTTAGCCTTTCTGACTGTAATTTTCATGATTACATTGTGGAGGAAAAGGGTAAATCAGGCTGTTAGTGAGTACATTAAATCTATGTGGGTAGCGCTACTCTCTTAAAAGGACTACTCTGTCCAGTCATCTTTTATACACATGGCTATAATGAAAAGTTTTATCAGTTGACTTTATCACCTCAGAGATTATCTCATGTCTATAGTATTTTACCCCACCTTGAAGGACATAGCAATTTATCTGCTGATGAAAATTTTGCCAGGGAGAATAAGAGAACAATTTTGGTGGCTTGATACTACAAATTACAACTGCTACTGCAGACACTGATTTATTATACTCAGTTGTCTTGATGAAATAGTATAGCCAAGATTTTTGTATAATATATAGATGATAGCAATAATTCTGTACTGAACCATGCTTTTAACAACTGTAACAAATTATTCTTTCTGACACAGGAAAGCCATAAAACATCAGCTGAAGACTGATGAGTTATGAAACACCCTGACTTTTTAGATACATGAACACTGCAGAAGTTTTGGAACAAATTACCTGACTTGCAATGATAATTAATAATATTTATTTAACTCTTTTCATCCTGAAAGATTTGAAGGCACTTCTTAGACATTCAGTAGCCAACGCAGAAAATGAGACATAAAAATTCACTGTATTCCCTCAGGAGTAAATGGGGAAATCACAGGTTGCTCAAGGCAGAGTTACATTATAGCTGACAATTAGCAATTGTCACAGGAGCTATACACAAAAATTCACTGTCCCAGCTCAGCTGCTAGCCTTCTGCTTTACTCTAGGCAAGGTTTCCAACATATCTGCCCTAACAGTCCTCTTTACAAAATCCCTAATGTTGAAAGCCATGTAGAGACCCTGAGTGGCTGCTAGCGTAATTGGAGCTTATGGTTCTCTTGCTGACTCTATGTAAATGGTATGTCTTCATCAGTATGGGTTAAGACTATATCATTAAAGCACAGCTTGTTGGATTTAAATTTCCTTAGCACTCTACAAACATGGACTCATTATCTTCATCTTTATCTCAAACCGGGAGTCTGATTGTGTGATCTCTCTTCCACAAGGCAAGAAACCAAGGTGGGAGGCAAAGCACAGTAATTAAGCTACAATATGAGACAATGTAAGGTGGCATGAGCATCTTTATAAGTTGCCCTCGGGTTTCTAGATAATGAATGAAGCATAAGGTGTGATTCATATAATCCTAAAGTAGATACCTGTGTTTGGTTAAATGACTCAGCCTGGGCTTCATTGACTGTGGACTTGTTTTCTATAACAGGAACATGAGAAACCTGCTCAGATGTGATGACTACCTTGCTGGGTACCAAATGTAGTTAGAGAAGTTTTGGGAAGCTAGGGAATATTAAGCCTGCCCTAGAAGCCACAGGGGAATGTAAATAACACATACTTCCAGATTCCCATTAAGTCCACTAAACCCAGGCTGCTCTAACCCTTTTGTTATAATCAATCCTGGTATCAGTAAAACCCGGATAAAATTGCCTTCCTTTCTGCCATGACAAGATGCCCTTTCCCTCTGAGAACGACCTCTAGTCACAAACCACAGAAATAATCCCTCTACCATGACTGTCACCTCTCTGCTTTGGGTACCTGTGGGAGAGAACAGTGAGTACAGGGGCAAGAACATGGGGCAAATCCAGCAACCTGCTACTTGAGGCTGCCAGATGGAAGCTGACTGCATGAATGGTAGAGGCGTAACTAGGATAACATATTTAGTCATTTACTATGGATCCTGGATTTCAAGGATGTGACTGTTTCTCTTCATTGATTCCAGAGTCAGTGTCTGACAGTCTGCATCCTGCATTGCTTTCATAAATGTCTAAGAGATGTCTTAGAAGACTGAACAGTAAAAGTTACTCCAAATATTGTTTGGTCATGTCAATACTTCTGGTGTTTGGATTAAAAAAAACTGCATACCATTGCCACAGCTTTAGAGACTGTACAGCTTAGAGAGCAATAAATAGGTGGACTGACTGTTCTCTATTAGGAAACCATTGGGGAAGAAACAGGAACAGAAACTCAGAAACTAGTTCAGTCTCTTTTCATGGGACATATTTCCTCTTTAAAAAGAAGAGGGTTTATGTTCTAAAAATCTTTCAATTTCTTAGGTGCATTTCAGATGTATCTTGGAGGACCATGTGTAATGTCCTCATGCTTTCAAGGTTTCCTTGGGAACATATGGCTAATTAAAAAACAAACTCAACAAATGATGACACAAACAGAACACCAGTGGCTAGCACTTACCCAATCCATCAGACACATGCTGGAGCATAAACATGGGGGTATATCAGCAGTTATTGATGCCATCTGGTCTTTTTCTATTCTGATTGCATAACAGTTTCTGCATTTTAACACGGCCATGTTGGGGGGAACTGATAGTGAGAAATAATAGCCATCCCAGCACAGGAAATTTAAACAGTTAATGATGCAGAAAATGTGTGAGAGGAATGAGGTTGGAACTTTGTCATCCCAGCTCATAAACAAAAGGTAACAGCATCCACAACAGCAACAAACAACATATCTGTCCATTGAAGGACTGCAGCTTTTCCACCTAAGGAAAGAAATTACCATTTAGAGATTGGAAACAATATAAAGTACCATGACCCAGAAGCACATTTAAAATGAAGGGAAATTTATCCAAGCTTTTAGCTCTTCCGAGCTTTCTGCAGGAGCAGTAAAGATGCAGGGGCACTATTTGCTGAGGGCTGAGTAGTCCGAAACTGTACACAGCAAGTACATCTACAAAATGAGCTGCCCAGGGTGTGTAAAAGAAAAACAGTTTTACTGTGCATTGACAGGGCTTGTTTGTAAGATGCAGTAGGCTGAACTTGTAAAAGCATGAACACTTCTTGTGCCCAATATACCTTAATTCATGTATGACTTGAAGCGTATTGTTAACAATAAACCTGGGGATGAAATGTAGGATACGGCTATGTCTGCCTGGGAATATTTTTTAAAGCTGAAAATAAGAAAGTTCTGTGGCGTTTCCCATTTAAAGAATGACATTAAACCAAAAACTTAAAAAGACCAACTAACTGATCAGCTACAGCAACCAACAGTGAGAGCCCTCCAGGACAGTTTCTAGCCAGTGGCTCAGTGCAGGAACTTGTGATATGAAAATCTACATTCACACTTAATATCTTACCCTCCAGGCTGTCTTAGGATCTCCTCTTACAGATGTCTAATCCTTCATAAGTAGTGGAATATTAATTGAATTAGGGATTTGGTCTGATTTTCCTGTATATTAAGACACTGTGAGACTCCGGGACACTGTTTTGTGCTCTGGTTTTGACCAGAATTTCCATCTTGGATCTGAAGAATGTTTTCTGGGAAAAGTTTCAGCAAAACTCTTGTAGTCATGTGAAAAGTTGCAACGAATGGTAGTTTTTCAACATTTTGCCAGAACATTTCCAAACAGGTCTGTGTAGTACCTCACTCAGATGTATAATGCTTCTGCACTTACGTGAACAGAACAGAACTTGGGAACCCTGGAGCATCGCTGCCAGATTTCCTGAGTGATCTCGCATGAATCACTTAAACTTTTGTGCTTTGCTTTTATCCCCTCTCTCATCTAGGATTTCTGTGGTTCTTCCTCAGTTGAGAAAAATCATTTTGAGGGGCTGGTGGGTGATGATATTTACTATCATTAAAGAGTGTGAAAGAAAAGCTTTCTGTCTTTTTAACTACTCTGCAAACTTTGTTTGCTCTGAAAGTTTTGATGCTTCTGTTGCTCTTCATCAGCTTATCACAAGCTAGCTGTGTCATGTCCAAAGAATTTATCTTTTCATTATTTTCTCATTCTTTCAACACATATTTCTTCCTAAATGATACAGCAGCAGAATGAAAAAAAAATAAATAAACACCTGCTGTTCCTGTCTGTGTTCTGCAGCTAGAGAAAATGAGTCATTAGTTCAGTGGCAGTTTTCAGCCCACTTGCAAAAACTGTGAACACTAACCTCACATTCGCTACTCTATTGTGTTTTAGGAAAATGTCCAGCCGCAGAGAGGCTTCTAGTAGTCAGTAACACGGATTTCATTAAAGGGAGCAACTTAGACTAGTTTCTGCCATAAGTAAAGGTGGGAATGTTTGCAGGTGATGTTATTGCTTATGTTTGATCCATGTAACCCTAAGAGTGTTTCAGTGCAGACCTCTACAAAGGGAATTTGATCCAAGTGACAATAAACTTGTTTTTCTCAGTTATTTTATATGGAGCTTGTGAAAGCATGTAACGGGCTGTCAACTCTCCAGTCCCTGTATAACAAGGACTTGAGGACCATGCAATTATAGTCCCCGGTGCCAAAGAGGATTAGTAAGGAAGAGAGTCTTTTCCTTGTGACCACAAAAAGCTGTGGACAGAGGGGATCCTGCATACTTACCACCTCCTTGCTGGCCAAGCTGGAATGCTCCTGAGTGCAGCCACGTAACACCAGTGCCCAATGATTTCACACTGGTGTGGGAGTTATCAGGCAGATCTTCATAATTACATGCTTAATTCCAGTCTTGTTATGAGCAAAAGCACTGTGGAATAAAAATCCTGAAGCCTTCTACGTACCACATGGCTACAGTGTCATTGTTTGTAGGTGAGTTATTAGTATCTTTGGTCTTGCTGACAGTTGACCAATCTCTGTATCAGATTTTTCTCTTTTAGCATCTTTTCTTGTTTTTTGTGAAGAAAGACCAAACATTACCTGGACACAAATCCTGACCTAGGTCTGGAAGCAGATATTGGGCACTACAACCAATGCTGTACCTGACCTAATGCTAAAAAGCTGGACCAAAGCCCACTAAAGCAGAAGTTTGTTTTAAACCTTGATTAAAAAGTGACCCAGGGAGAGAAGCAAAACTGTGAAACTGCATTTATTCAGAGCAAAAAATGGAGGAGGAGAAGCAAACACACTAATTTCCTCTTAATCATTTCACAGCATGTCATTACATTGTGAAATCCAACGCAGCAAGGTGTCAGCACCAAAGAAATAAACAGCCACTGACTCTCCTGAATTTTAAGAAGGGTGCAGCCAACCTGTTTTCTGAGGAGAAAAGCTGTAATTAGTGCTGAGTGACTGTTTCTGCAGCTAAGTGGATGAGGCAGACCCCAGTGCTTGCTCGCCAGTCAGTAAATGTCTGCATAATTCACAAACTGCAGATTTGTTCACACTTAACAATCTTTTCCGATGACTCCACTGAGAGTTTGACTGTAACAGGAAAAATACTTTGTAGTTTTAAGACACTTCTCCCCACAGTGCTTCAGAGTCCTTCACAGATACAAATTAACTCAACTTCATAGAGCTGCTGGTTTAAGACCTTATTGCACTAGTTAAATGGAGACAAAAATGTTGTCTGTTAAATAATTAAAAAAAAAACAAACACCAAAAAATGAACAGGTTTAGGATCCTGAAGACTCAGGGATGTGGGACAATACGATACTTCAAAAAGTAAAAATTGCAGGAGCTATCTGTAACACAAACCACAGATTGAGTTCCCTGTCTGTCCATGCCTATGTCTTCTGGGAATCCCTCTGCTGTTACGTACACAGATGGGATTCCCGCTTATGTTAAAATCAGGTGGGAAATTGACTATAAGGATCTTTTTTCAACTACTTAATTTGTTTCTCAGTTATCTCTGCTTGTTTTATATTAGAATAAACATTATAGAGTCCATTCAGCTGTAGGATGATTAGGGGAATTTGGTCCTTCTCCTTTTATTTGGCCAAATGTTTTAATCCATCTTCAAAAATTTAATTGGAGTCCTTATTCCCACTGAATGAAATGACTCGGCAAAGAGCCACTGGCTTTTTTTAGAAGAATGGTCCGTCAAAATTAGCTGATTTTCAGCTAAGGTTGAGTTGTGGTATATTACCAATGATCATCAGCCAAGATGTGGCTTTCTAAATGGGTATGCATATATTCTACAGCAGTTGGTCAGAATTTCGTTTTAAATCAGCATGGTGAGGGACTGAAGCAAAGCCATGTCATAGAATCATAGAATAGCACAGGTTGAAATAGACTTTGAAAGATGATCTGGTCCAACCTTTGGTGGAAAAGGCAACCTAGAGGAGATTATCTAGCACCCTGTGTAGTCACATCTTGAAAATCTCCAGCGATGTGGAGTCTACCACATCCCTGGGGAGGTTACTCCAGTGGTTGATTTTTCTCTCTATAGGACGTTTACTTCTTATGTTGAGATGAAATCTCTCTTGGTGCAGCTTGTAGTTATTACCACCTGTCCTTTTATCATCCCAAAGGGACCTTCAGAAGATATTGTGAATTAGAAGACACAATCCACCACCCAAGTATCTGTTGTGGAGAAGACTCATGCTTATCTGGGGTTTCTCAGGGTCACTGGTTTGCTTTGCAAGAAGGAGCAAAGAAGTAGATAAAATCATGAGTTTCATTCTCTCCACCTTACAGGGTGTACTGCACTCTTGCATATGTTTGTACTGAGTTGTCCTTGTATATTCTTAAATATACAGAACATTTTATTTACCTGTTTTACTTGGATTTTCCTGAAAATGTGTATACGAAATCTACTCCCCTCTTACTCAGCAGCCATGTAAGGACATCTGCAACAAACTTAAGGTTATCAGCTGGACAATTACAAAATAGTTAAAGGAAATTGACTCAATACTTGTTTATTTTTCCCTTCAAGACATATATCCTACTGTATATACTTACAAAACTCTTCTTTTAACTACTGTAGGTTTTCTGAGAGGCTTATCTGGGGTTGGATTTTACTGTTGGAGAACATTTACCACAGAAAGATAAAGCTACCTTACACTGGCACAAGTAGTCCCTCCTGGACTCTTCCATCTGCTCAGGTTTCAGGGAGCAGATGCCAGGATGAATTTCAGACCTGGGAAGTGCAGCTGAGTTAAAGAATGGCTTGTGGCAGCAGCAGCTTCCAAATTAAGAAGAAACCTCTTTAAAAAAAGGAGAGAGATATAACCTTTAAACCCAGATTTAGTAAAGTGCACTGGAAAAAAAGAATGATGGGCAGATAATTAATCTGTAAATCTGGCTTGTGGTCATTTTGGAAAAATTAATATATTGAAAAGAAACATCTTAGGAAGGAAAACATACCCAAAGCAGAACTGAATTTTAGAAATTGAGCTTTTCTTTTAGTTCCAAAATAGTTGCAAGTTTTAAATGGTGAGAGACAATTAAGGGCTGGAAATATTTTGATAACAGTCCTCGCAGGCTTAAAATAGCAGGTTACTTCTTCCTCTAATAAGCTAGCTCTGTGTATCAAATATGAGAATTTCAGGCGATGAAGTTTCCAGGCTGGAAATACTTTAAAGCTAACCACTTTTTTAAAATAGCATCCTGCTCTTCCATCAAATTTTTAAGCAGATTCCTTTAAGGGTAATAAATCATTTATTTTCAGCCTGTACTATGAGTCCCAGAGGATCTTGCCTCACAACCTGTAGCAGTAGGGTTTGTCTGAAAACTCACAGAAATCAGTGGTTTATTTTCTCACACTTCAAATCAAGTTCTGTAGTGGCTTGGGTTTTTTTTTTAAGTCTTGACATAATGATGAAATTATGCAGCTATATCATAATAACAACTTATCTGGATTTAAATTTATAATCAGCAAATATAATTAGGTACTTTTATAAGCCAGTTAATATTTACTAAACGTAGCATAATTACTCAATCACATTAAAATAAGAGCTTTTTGAATAACTTGATTCAAATATTTTTTCATTATTTTTGTTTTCATTAATGAGTTCAAAGGTGATTTTTTCCTTAAGTGTTTCTACCAGTCAGCATTAATACTGTATTAAATGTGTTAAATGGGAAGTATGGGAAATGTGTATTATAACATAGAAAATATAAATCATTTCAGGGAAAGCATCTAAGACTGAATCATTAAAAAGTCACACATCCTTGATTCTCATTATGACAAATGTTTGATTGTCATCATGGAATAGGTTAATTCTACAGTGTTAAGAGAACTTCCACATGTGGCATCATGGACCATTGACTATGTAATGTGAATGTCAGAGTGTTTTATTGCTTGAACGTTGTGGACTTGATCCATAGCTCACTGAAACTTGTTGAAACACTCTTATAGACTTCTGTGAGCTTTGAGTCAAACACAATATTTTCACAATTATTTTTTGTTTCTTCCTCTTAATGAGGCCCCAGGTCAGTAGGAGCCAGTGAACTATTCATCTGCCAGGAAACACAGTTTTGCCAATGTCCAGAAGTGATATTGCTGTCACTGGACTGAAGATGGAAAAAAACAGTAAGGAAGAGGACAGAGCAATTGTAGGACATCTATAGATGCCAAGAGATTGAAATCAGATCTCTGTTCTGACTCAGACTTATTGTGTAACCTTAAGCAAATAATTTATTTTCATATAAACAGATCACTTGTTATGCCTTTTAAACTTCTAGCAGGAAAACCTTATCAAACCTGCTTAGGTGCCAGGTTGCCAAAAACGTCCAAGGTTATACCCATCTGGAGTTGGTAGCTGTGATGGGTTTGCCCTTGGCTGGGGGCCAACCCATACACACCCGCTCACTCAATATTCCCCTCCCACCCCCCTAAGGAGAGGAGAGAGAATTAAAGGCGTAAAGGGAAAAAAAAAGACTCTTGGGTTGAGATAAGAACAATTTAATAACTAAACTACAATAATATTGAAAATAATACTATATACAAATATACAACTGAGTGACACACAGTGATACTTTCCCCCGCTCCACTCAATGATCAAGGCTCAGCCTGTTCCCAGTTAATGATCCTGGAGCAGGGAGAGTCCCGAAACCGCACTCACGGAACGGAGATAACAGTCCGAGCATCCCAGACTGAGAGCTGACCAGGGTTGGGGGGGGAAGGCCTTGGCAACCGCCTGGAGCAAGATGACCGGGAACCAAAGAGATCTGGAACCAAAAGAGCCAACCTTCCGGAGGGTCCTCACCTATATACTGGGCATGACGGGTATGTTATGGAATAGATTATTGGCCACTCTGGGTCTCAATCCCAAACCTAAAATCAAATCCTAGGCTAGCAACTGGGGCTGTGCTCCCTCTCAAATTCTCTGGTCTATGGACAGCCAGAGAAGCTGGAAGACATTAGCAGCTGCGTAAACATCGCTTTTTATCAGCTTTCTTCTGAGAACAAATCCAAAACACAGCCTTTTCCTAGCTATTATGAAGAAAGTTAACTCTGTCTCAGCTTAACCCAGGACAGTAGTTAAATTCTCTATTTTCAAGAACAGAAAATAGCACATTCTCTAAATCCCAATCTCTAGATAAGATAATAACCCCTTATCTTTTGAACGGGTACAGTGAAAAGAATTACACAGAAACTCTGTGAGGGGAGTATTTGGGAGCCTCTCATTACACTTAGTGGAGATACAGTGAGTATAGCTGGTGAAGTCAAGGATGTGATTTCTTTGACCACCTGTATGCACCTGCTTTAAGATGAGAGGTCCATCCTGTAATGACTTTGAATGGAAGTTCAGTGCCTCAGATGCTCAGGATTGACAGATTTCGCTACTCTTAATTCTCACAGACTGCATTTCATTCAGAAAGGCGTGGAAAACAAGGACTAAACCTATTAAGCACTACAGCTCGGGTAGGATGAATTGAAAGTGTTTCCATGAAGGGTCCATGCCTGTGATGTGTGAGGAGCAAAAAGAAGACAACCTGGAGCTCAGATCTCCACTCTGTAGTGGCACTCAGCCATGAAACACAAATAAACATTACCTGTTTTGACCCAAAGAAAATTCATGGAACTTCATGCACATGCATACATTCACACTGGTCAAGTTGAGAGGGTCAACTAGTTTCAGTTTTCTGTTTGTGTAAATCCAAATTTCAGGAGCATATGACCGATGATGGCTGAGTGAGGAATCTTCAGCTCAGTACTTCTGCAGTGCAGAGTACAAACCTCAAATAATTTATTAGTGTTATCTTCTCAAGGAATCCTTGTGAAGAGAACCAGGAAAATTTCAGGTGGAGTCCTAGGGTCAGCATCATCGAGCACCAAGGAGTGTTTTCAGAAGTGCTTTAATTTACTATTCAGTACAACAGAATGAATTAATAAACTTCTCTTGGTTTCAAAGAGCAAAAAATTAGACCTTGTGTGAGGGAGTGGATCTCTGGAGGGGGGCATTGCTGTTTTTTTATTGACTGTTCGGGATAGTTTTTCTCACGATATTCAGCATGTCAGGAAACGTACTAGCTCATGTATGCTGGTGTCTGAATAACAAGGCTGAGGCTAGAAAATGTTAGCTCTGCTGCTGGACCATGATGTTGGCCATGAACCTTGAAGTCACTGACCTACTAGTCTGTAAGATATTTAGACAACAACTCCTCAGTCAAGGGTTTTGTCCCTTGGTTGCAGGGGAACATGAACATTAACAGATAAAATCCAGTGTTGTAAGACAATAATCGAAAAAAGTTGATTTTTCAAACTGACTTCTCTACCCAGGTTATGTGTTAGAGGTATTTACATATGTAAAAAAAGTATAAGCACTGGCAAAATAAGTACACCATGCTTTAGAAGAAATAACACAGCAAAGAGATCAGGACTGCAAGAGCTTTAAACAGAGGCAGGGCACAATTATTATATCTGCTATGGAAATTTGTTCCTGAATATTAAATAATAAAGGAGAGTGTTTTGTTATATGGCGTGCATACAGGTCATCTTCCCTCCTTCATTTGACCCTTTTAGTAGTTAACAGTCACAAAGCTGGCTGTTATATTCTTTCTTTTAAAATGCCATCTGTCATTTCCTCTGGACCTGCAAGGAGATGATCTCTCCTCCAGCAACCTGGCTGAACCATGGCAGGGCAACAGCATTCTTTAACTCATTGACAACGTAATCACACTAAGCCCTGTCAAGGTTCATTTATTGCTGATTATTATTCTGTCTTCCCCTCTACTTTCACCTCACATGCCGTTAACTCCTGGTTGCCATGGAGATGCTACACCGTATTAGTCTAACTTTAGATTAGCTTTGTAACCTTGCATACTTTAAAATTCTTTATGTTTCTTAGCAACTCTGCTGAATATCTGATCTTTCAGCTATTCTCCTAGACATGGGAAGAATGAGTTTACCACCCCTGAGCATACTCAATGCCTGTTAGCCTGTGACAAAGGAGAGGATAATGCCTTGCCTACATGTGGTGAACCCTACCCCTTCTCATAGATCTGCTGGTGTTCACTGGAGTCACCTGGGCATGGAGGGAGTTCTTACATTAATAAGTCTTTCCAGGCTGAAGTCCTGCATTGCAACAGACTGTTTTTTGGAGGGGGGTTTGTTTGTTTGGTTTTTAGCAGGAACAAAAGCAGAAGCTGAGAAAAAAGATTAATAAATAAAATGTTAAGAATTTTGCATTGAAAAGCTTGAAAAAAATGGAGGTTTGACAAAAACATGACATGAATGTCCATTCCTATACCAAAGTAGCATTGTAGGACTGAACCTCAAAGAAGCTTTCAGCTGTTAATTATCTAACCGAGAAACCTACAAAAGCTGTCATAAGAGAAACTCCCCACACAAAGGGAGGAAAGGAGCGGAAATCTCTAGGCAGCGGCATTCATCCATTCATCTCTAACTGATACAAACCCCAGCAGTCCTGGTTGTTAAAAGAAATGTTTGGAATGGACAGAACTGCAGCAGGAAAATCTGAGTGAGTTTCCCAAGTAAGACATACCTACACCAGTGATCCTAGAGACAATCAGTCTCCCCCTATTTTCTAACTACCCATTTATATGAGATGACAAGGAGGCTATGTCCATTTAGTTCAGCCTCTTTAAGGCCATCTGAAGCCTCAGATGTTTACAGAAATATTTGTCAGTCATAGGACAATGGAAATTTAAAATGGAAACCACAACAAGGAAGTTTTGCCTATTTTAACTGTTTAGATTGCGCAGACCATCCTAAGGCGGACTCAGTATAGCACAAGCAACTCTGGGAAATATCAGAGTTTCTAAAACAATTCAGAAGAAGTATTCCTAGAGGGAACCAGTTGGGAATAAACTTTGTGCATTCACATCTAGTGCATGCACTGTCTGTCATGTCTCATTTAGCTTCTTATTAGTCTTGTACCTTTCACCTCCTCTCTAATCTGTGCTCTGTTTTGTAATGTGTAAAAAAGGCAACAAAACACTGTCAGAGCAGCTGCCCTGCTTGGCACTCTAGACTTCTGTCTGATAGAGGGTACCACACTGGAAGATGCCTCAGGGGGACAGAAGCAGGTAGCATTTCTGCTGCTCTCCTCCTACTCGTTTGAAGAATAGTTGGGACAATTTCTTTAGTACCACTTCTACAGTCACAGGTCACCGCTGTGATCTTCTCTGGGTTTCATATGCACAGTTTTAGCTTCTCTTCATAGTCTGTCATATAGCATTAGATGGGAAGAAACTCTAGTTAAACAGAGATAGAAAAACACAATCCTAAAATTCAGACAATGCTTCTCACCCTTTTTGGGGTAATTAATGTAATATAACTCCAACCTCTGTCCCTCCTGTTTGAACTGCAACATGATGCTTATGTCTACCTACTCCTCCCCCACCAGAAAGTCAACCTTGAGTATTCTGACAATCACCTAATTGGTAAATGTCATCAGGAATGGTGAAATTCAGACCCATGTTTGCTCTGACTAAAAGAAAGTCCAGAAAAAGCAAGTTATGACCAGAGCAGCTATCAAGAACTCAGATGAGTCACACCACATATGACATTACTCTGTTTTTTGAAGGAAGAAGTGTCCTTTTATCAGAACCAGAATTTGCTAAACAAAACTGATATATTCTTTTAATATCTCAGTTATTAGACTGCATGGCCTTGTGTCCTGTTTTTGACTGGGACACAGTTAACTTTCTTCACAGTTGCTAGTAAGAGGCTGTGTTTTGCATTTGTGCTGAGAAGGTGGCTGATGACATACTGATGTTTAGAGTTGCTGCCAGGACAGTCAAAGATATTTTAGCTTGTCTGCTTTGCAGTGTGTATAGGTGCAGGAGAAACTAGGTGGGATCATAGTCCACATTTACTGCCTTAGGATTTGACCTTAGGTTTAAGATTGAGACCCAAATTACCCAATGGTCTATTCCATATTGTCCTCGGTTAATCTGAGACAGAGTTAACTTTCTTAATAATAGCTAGGAAGAGGCTGTGTTTTGGATTTGTGCTCAGAAGAAAGCTGATAAAAAGTGATGTTTACATGGCTGCCAAGGTCTTTCAGCTTCTCTGGCTGTCTGCAAACAGGAGGAGCTGGGAGGGAGCACAGCCCCAGTTGCTAGCCTAGGATTTGATTTTAGGTTCGGGATTGAGACCCAGAGTGGCCAATAATCTATTCCATAACATACTCATCATGCCCAGTATACAGGTGAGGACCCTCCAGAAGATCGGCCCTTTTGGTTCCGGATCTCTTTTGCTCCGGGTCATCTCACACCAGGTGGTCACCCTCCCAAGGCCTTCCCCCCCCAACCCTGGTCAGCTCTCGGTCTGGGATGCTCAGACTGTTATCTCCGTTCCGTGAGTGCGGTTTCGGGACTCTCTCTGCTCTGGGAGCGTTAACTGGGAACAGGCTGAGCCTTGGTCATCAAGTGGGGGGGTAGGGGGGCAGTATCACTGTCTATCACTTATTTGTATATTTGTATATATTACTGTCATAATTATTATCACTATCATTTTCAATTTTATTGTAGCTTAGTTATTAAATTGTTCTTATCTCAACACACAAGTCTCTTCTCCCTTTACTTCTTTAATTCTCTGCCCTATCCCCAGGAGGGGGGAGGGTGAGTGAATGGTTGTTGTGGTGTTTTGCTGCTAGACAGGAGTGAACTACAACACCTGGGAAAGCAAATACAAATCAAGGGGATTCTTAGAAATGGTTTGAATTTATTGACAGTTTAGGATGACATTAAGTTTCAGTGCATTATATGTAATGTGCAGAGAGTTAGCTCATTTCTAAGATTATCAGTACTCTTCACACCCTTACTGAAATACTCCTAATGAAAGCAGTGGGAGTCTTAATTGAAAGTCTAGATTAATGAAAAGAAGAGGATGACATATGATTAAATATTCAGACTTCCCATACCTTATTCTGACTGAGCTCTAAATTTCTCTATTATCAGTAAAGAACACACCTTTGGTTATTAGTGATATTACACATGGCATGTAAAAAACCTTAGTTTTGTCCGATTAATACCCGTCAAGCAAAATTCTTATTCTTAAAAGAGATGTTCCAGAAAAGTGTGCAACTGAAGTAATAAAAAAATTAACCTATTTAATATCATTTTAATAGATGAGTTTGTTAATGCAACTTCCTCTTGTAAACAAGATTCTATTTACTGTTTTTTGCTGGTTTTGGCTGGCATAGAGTTAATTCTCTTCATGGTAGCTACTATGGGGCTATGTTTTGGATTTGTGCTGAAACAGTGTTGATAACACAGAGATGTTTTAGCTGTTGCTGAGCAGTGCTCACACAGAGCCAAGACCTTTTCTGCTCCTCACCCCACCCCACCATCGAGTGGGCTGGGGGTGCACAAGAAGCTGGGAGGGGACAGAGCTGGGACAGCTGACCCTGACTGACCAAAGGGATATCCCATACCATATGCTGTCATGTTCAGCATATAAAGCTGGAGGAAGAACACAGAAGGAGGGAACATTTGGAGTGATGGTGTTTGTCTTCCAAAGTAACCATTGGGTGTGGTGGAGCCCTGCTGTCCTGGAGATGGCTGAACACCCGCCTGTCAACGGGAAGTGGTGAATGAATTCCTTGTTTTGCTTTGATTGTGTGTGTGGCTTTTGCTTTACCTGTTAGACTGTCTTTATCTGAACTCATGAGTTTTCTCACTTCTACCCTTCTGATTCTCTTCCCCATCTCACTGAGAGCAGAATGAGCAAGCACCGGTGTTGTGCTTGCTGCCAGCTGGGGTTAAACCACAACTCTGTTTCAGTTGAGTAATTACACCACATTCATGTTTACTGAAAGCTGCTGAAATTCCCCTGAGCTGGATGGGATTGTAATTGCTAATACCAAATTTGAATATTGAGCAAGACATCCATACAGAAAAATAGATAGAAGACCAAAATTATTCTTCCTCTCATTTCACTGACATAGACTAAAGTTTAGAGCTAATTTACCTTCAAGTTGTATTACTGGAATGCAGGCAAAAAAAAGAGAAAGTGAAGGTTGTATTAACCAAGAAAAACCTGTGTTTATATAATTAACTGAGAATTAATCCAGGACCTGTGTGAGAGAATTATATCTATACAGCAGAATAACAAAATTTTGTTTGTTTATCTTATAAATCAAAGCTCAGAGGAATGATTATCTATAGGTTGACTCAAGTGCAATACTATTCAGTCACGCTTGACACAAATTTGAATGTTACTAGACAAATCACTGAGCTTATCTAAATCCTTTTGCAACTGAGAGTGCTGTTAGTATGACCCTAACTGGCTTAAGTTCAATTTTGTCTGACGGTAGTCCCTGCGTGTAAGAGGCTGAGAACATCCATGAATTCAGACAGTTTGTGTTGATCTGGAAGACCTTAGACAAAGCAGAGAAAGTGGAACAAAGCCAAGCCAGAATTGTTTAATGTCTGGGCTGTTTAATATTCAGTAGTGAGCTTCTGTCAGCTCTAGTGCTACAGGAATGATGACCTTTCGAATTGGTGAAAATAAAGAGCAAGCACATGGAAAACACTACAAATAGGTGCACTGCGTCACAAGAAATGAATCTGGTCCCGCTTTCTCTGAAACTGTGTTGGAAAAAGTTTTACAAGGCATCACCTGGGCCATTGACATTTTTAGAATTTTATTTACAAATGGATTAGGCCAAGATAGACAGACATCACTTTAGAAAACAGCTTTCCATGGTAATACTTCCTCTTTGTTATAAGTGAAATAAATGAAAGTACAATTCTCTGAACTGTATTCCTACTGTCAGGAACACAGCCAGCTATTTATCTTCCCAGGAGACCACCTCCTTTTTACTGACTGCCATTCTGTTTATATAGTGAGTCTGCTTGGTAAATGAAAGATTTATTAGTTTCTCAGGAAAGGGTCAACACTTCCCCTAGACACAAATTTCATCTGCTGTCAGATCCATTATATCAGCTAATAGTTAAAGACAGATAGGGCATGATTTTCTTCAGGAAACCAAGTCTGTCTCACTGTGGAAGAAAAGAATAGTATATTAATGTCCAGGAGAATTAACAGCTTATTTCAGATCTTTCTTGAAGGGTGTTAATTCCTAGAAGGGATTTGTTCTGTAATATTTTTAGCTTGGAATGTATTTCAGAGTTTGATCCAAGTCCTGCAAGTCATAACTCTTGGGAATAGATATACACAGAAGTCCTTGGCTAGTTACATCAGGCACCACTGGAGGGGTGTAGCAGCTTGGATTTCTTTACAAACTGAAAATACACCCAAGGAGATTCATCAACACCCTAGTCCCTTGCTGCCTGGCGATCAATAGAGCCATAGGTGTTGTGCTGTCATCTCTTAAATTCGGGGTCAGCTCAAGTAAGCTGTCTTTATACCACAGTCACAACTACGATACGAGTAGATGAGGTGGGTGCTGCTGCCTGACTCTCTGAGCTGCTGCTGGTGAACTGAAGCTCAAGTCATTCCAGCTGGTGTGCTGGGACAGGAATGGGATGCAGCACCACAAATACAGATAGACACTGCTTTAATCCATCCATCCATTTCACTGGCTGTAAATCTAACCTCTTCATGCGAGTTCCTGTTATATTCTACTGTGAATGCCCTTGTTTGAGCTAGTTTACCTTGAGCAGAGTGACTAGAGGCAGTTTCTTCTCTGTGCAGTGGAAAGTGATGCAGAGATGCCGGCACTACCTTTAGGCCAGGAAGCTGTATAAACTAATCAGCCTGTCTCTGTGTCTGAAATAATTAGTTCTGATGAAGGACAGGACCTGCTGCTTTGTCTGAATCGTCACGCTGCACTGACTTGCTCTTAAACCTGAAACTGTGTTTCCTGTACTGCTTTTATTTACCTCAGTCTTTGAGAATAATACCTTTTTTTTAGCAGCTACTGTGATGACAAACCCAATACCTGACTGTGCTGGTTTCAGCTGGGACAGCTAACCTTCTTCAAAGTATCTAGTAAGAGGCTATCTTTTGGACTTGTGCTGAGAATAAGGGTGATAACATACTGATCTTTACAGTTGTTGATAGGACAGTCAAGGACTTTTTAGCTTCTCATATTTTGCCAGTGTGTGCAGGTGCAGAAGAAGCTGGGAGGCAGCACAGACCCAAATTGCCCAATGGTATATTCCATATCATGCACATCATGCCCCTGTATATATGAGGCTCTGTCCGAAGTTCTCTCTCTCTCTGGGTCATCTCTCTCTCTCTCGATTAGTTCCCAGTCTCTCAGACCCTTGGGTTCTTGTCTCCATTTGGGGATTTCAGTTTTGGGATTCTCTCTGCTCTGGGATCATTAGCTGGGAACAGGCTGAGCCTTGGTCATCAAGTGGTGAGCAGTATCACTGTGTATCACTCATTTGTATGTTTTTATATTTGTATATTTTTTATAATTACTCTAATTATTGTTATAATTTTCAATTTTAGTGTATTTTAGTTATTAAATTGTTCTTATCTCAATCCACAAGTCTCTTTTCCCTTTACTCCTTTAATTAAACACCATACCCTGGGAGGGGGCAGGGTGAGCAAGTGGCTGTGTTGTGTTTGCTGCTAGATGAACGGTTAAACCATGACACTGACTTGAGCTGTAACAAAGGGCTGTCAAACTGCATTAGCCTCTCTGCAGTTGCAGTAATTTAGAGCAAGGATTCACACTGGGCTTGGTCCTGAGAGGCCCCACCTTTAAGCAGCCTTGAGTGAGGGGTGAGAGGATTTAGCATTTCATCAAGCACAGATTTAGTCAGAGGTGTTTATGCACACACACATACAAATGTGCCACACTCATGAACGCAGAGGAAGCTTCTTTCTGACAGAGTGGCTGTACTGCAGTGATGTCACACTCTAAAGTTCCTATTAAAATTCTGCATTAAGTAGCCTGAATCAAACTTACAATAAATTTATTATTAGGATGCTATTGTGTTTGTCTTAAGTTGTTTTGGATGTCATATCCATTCGATTCTTCACTGTGCTCTGTAAACACTTATTCTGTTCTTGCAGACAGGTCGAGGCCCCTTAACTGGATACAGTTTTCAGACATTCATTCAGATTTCCTTGAAATCCTTCCATTTAGCTTAATATCAAATTCCACGTATGTCTTCACCAAATATTAATGCTGAAAAAGTAATGTCAAGCTTCTCAGCTCTTGTAACCATCTTCATGTTTCATCCACTTTAGTCCATTAAATTGTCGCTATTTATCCTCACATCACAATGCTTGACTTCTATTTTATTCTCAATGCTGGTAGAACTAAGCTGTATTTTTTTTTTTTTTTGATGTTGATTTAAAATAAGCCCCTTGGCTTTTTATTTTCGGTTTCNGATTATTTCTAAACCACGGCTAATCATTGGAGTCTGATCCTGTGTCACCTTGAAACTGTATTTCAAAACTTTATGGCACTTGTATTCAAGGTATTTCAGTGAGACATGTTGAGGTTGACAGTGGCAAGATAATATCCTTTTCTCATGATGGGTACCTTAGAAATACACACAAAACTTTATAATGGTGACCTGTCCCTTGCACACATTATGCTTCTTTGGTACTAAAAGTAGATAACCCACAGATAGCAACTGAAGTTCTTGGTGCTCTTTTTTCACCTTAGTTGCTAGTTCAGATATATGTAATGCATATTTTCTAAAAAAAAAGGTAAAAATTAAATCTCTAATGCCAATATTTAATTCAAAGTCACTGAATAAATAATTTTTTAAAGTTAGTAAAATACTTTTTACAGATGCCTTTAACTCTGTTTCCANATCCGCTATAAAACTTAAATTTGTCTCTATCTATTCTCACATCACTTTTCTTGTTTTCTATTTTATTCTCAATACTGGTAGAACTAAGCTGTATTTTTTTTTTTTTGTGATGCTGATTTAAAATAAGCCACTTGACTTTTAATTGCTGGTTTCTACACATGATCATTAAGATGCTAGGAGAAAAAGGCTGATCTGTAATGCCAGCCTGTGTTTTGGGGCTGATATTTTGCTTTTGGGTAGAATTTTTCCAGCTGATGGGTTGTACAGAGCTTCTGTTTTTATACAAGGTAGATTATTTCTAAACCACGGCTAATCATTGGAGTCTGATCCTGTGTCACCTTGAAACTGTATTTCAAAACTTTATGGCACTTGTATTCAAGGTATTTCAGTGAGACATGTTGAGGTTGACAGTGGCAAGATAATATCCTTTTCTCATGATGGGTACCTTAGAAATACACACAAAACTTTATAATGAGACCATGAATAGGTGACCTGTCCCTTGCACACATTATGCTTCTTTGGTACTAAAAGTAGATAACCCACAGGTAGCAACTGAAGTTCTTGGTGCTCTTTTTTCACCTTAGTTGCTAGTTCAGATATATGTAACGCATATTTTCTAAAAAAAAGGTAAAAATTAAATCTCTAATGCCAGTATTTAATTCAAAGTCACTGAATAAATAATTTTTTAAAGTTAGTAAAATACTTTTTACAGATGCCTTTAACTCTGTTTCCACCTCCAAATTACAGATGCATTAACAAGAACCATTGAGATCTTCAGTAAGTGTTCATACAACACTAAATCTCTTAATGGAATGGGTCAATATGGATAGAATAAGTGAAACAATAGTGGGGAAGAGTGTAAGTATCACTATAAATTAAAATAAAAAAATAACAAAACCAACTTGTCCAGTAGATAAATGAGAGGTTGTCACCATTCTCTTTTTTGTTTTTTTGTTTTTCTTTTATGTTTCTTTTTTTCCAGAGTAGAGCTAAAACAGTCATTGCTACAAGTCAGGATAATAGTGGAGGACAAATGTGGGAATTATTACTAGTGTCCAAACAGGATATAAAAGAGCTAAATATGTTTAAGACCTCAAGGCTGAGAGCTACCTCCTTGGTAATGGTATATATGAAAATGTCATAAAACTTTCTAAACATTAATTATTTCACTTCTGTCTATTCTTTTAAGTTGAGAAGGATTACTATTGCCCCTTGTAAGCTGGAGAATGAACAAGTAGAAATTAAAACCACCTGACTGAAATATTACATGATTTCTCTAATTCATCTGGGAACAGCACAGGTCCTCTCTCATTCCATCTGAAACATCTTTTTGCAGGCAGTCATATGGAGAGGTTCAAATGAGTTGCTTAAATATCAGCTTCTTCTGTCCTTTGAGATTCTGTAGGTTGTCCCAGCTCCAACAAAGTATGAGTCACCTGTGTGACTTAGGGATGATCTAATCTCCATGTGGATGTCTTGACTATCTGAGAGTGTTTTAGATGTCACTCAGTGTTTATAATTTGGTTAAAAAAAAAAATGAGCTGTATGTGGCTGTCTGTGATCTAGGGCCTAGGTTCCAGTAGACATCCAGTCCCTAAAGCTGGTGGAGCCTAGAAAGATGTTCAGGTCACCTTCAGGCAGACATTGATGCAGAGTCTACCTGCCTTGGCATGTGTCTATTGACATCTGGGATGTTTCTTCATCCTTCTGCTATTGTATTTAACATTGAGCAACTCACATTGAGACTCTCAATATTGGTCACCACGAGCTTGCTCTGGCTTCGGGTGGAAATGCTAACACTGAGACTTCACCCACTTTGATGCTAAGGTGCTGGGTTAGAAAGTTGTAAATACAGCCTGGTTCCTGGAATATTTTTATGTGCCACATTGTCTTTTGTTGAATGTTAATAATTTAGCATGCTTACTGCTCCTGTTTGCCTTGGCCTCTGTGACCAAGCCCTTTTCGGAATGACCTTCATGACTGTAAGAAGATACTGCAAATATAGATAGGGATCATGGAGCTGGCCAGGACATACCCCACAAGAGGCAAGAAAAACAGAAAGCCTGGTCTCTCCGAGCTCTGGTTGAGATGCCCAGTTCTCAGCAGTGCACAGAAAGTCTAGAGCTGGATATATGTTCTTTGTAGTTGAACTGTGTTTACTGAGGATACCCTCTAACAATGTTTTCACTTAAGCCAATGTGCCTAAGAAAATTCTCAGGAACTGAAGTCAACTGGTAGAAGTTTTAATAAACTCTCTTAGCCTCCAGAGCAGACTGTCTCCATACACATGGCATATTGGGAATAGTCCCTGGACTACTCTAACTTGCAGACAGTGCTCTGGAGTTTTGAGAGACTGCTAATAGGCACAGGAGAATATTGGTCCAAGGACGGTTCAAACAGTTTCATAGCACAGTCTGTCACATTCCCATGACCAAGAACATTCTCCAGCTCTATCTGATTTACTAGTATAAGCTCTGCCTATACAGCTTGTGCAGTGAAATTGACCTCCTGCAGTACAAGGAAGTGTGAGCATATGTATATGCCTGGGGCAAGGCATCAGAGAATCATAGAATGGTTAGGGTTGGAAGAGACCTTAAAGATTGTCTAGTTCCAACCCCCCTGCCATGGGCAGGGACACCTCCCACTAGCCCAGGTTGCTCAAAGCCTCATCCAGCCTGGCCTTGAACACCTCCAGGGATGGGGCATCCACAGCTTCTCTGGGCAACCTGTTCCAGTGTCTCACCACTCTCACAGGAAAAAATTTCCTCCTAATATCCAATCTAAATCTACCCTCTTTCAGCTTCAAACCATTACCCTCATCCTATCACACACTTCCTGATAAAGAGTTCCTCACCACCTCTCCTGTAGCCCCCTTTAAGTCCTGGAAGGCTGCTATAACATCTCCCCAAAGCTTTCTCTTCTCTAGGCTTAACAACTCCAGCTCTCTCAGTGTTAGAGATACATCCACAAAAGCCAGAGCTCGAGAGGCACAATGGCCATTGAACATGTTTGGTCTCAGCTATGGGTCTGATTTTCTGTTTGACATATAATGTAGGCATCGCTTTCATAGATTGGAAATAGGGACCAAAAACTTTACCGTCATACTGAGCAAAGTAAATACCCTGCCATTGGTCATAAGTTTGGGACACATTCTTGGCATTATGTAGAACTGGAAGATTTCTGTTAGCATTGTGGAACACTTAAAAGGTATCAGGCTGGCATGGTATATTTTTTAAAAACTTAGGTTCAAGCTAGCAGGGAGAACTCTAGCAGGTTAGTGGTGAAGAAATAAGCTTGCTGAGTTGTACATGGTATTAAATGAAGTATCTGGATATTATTTTGTCAGTGAGTCTTAGTCTGTTCAAAATATTATAACTGATATGACTTGTAAATCCCAAATGGCTCTATTCTGAGTTGTGAAAATAACACATTTATTCAGGTTGAGAGTTAAAATTAGATCAAAAGCGGTAAAGACATGTAACTCAACTTTACTACTGTAAGGGGAAACATGTTTGTAATTGAGAGGAGACTACCTGCAGAAAGGGTTAAATGACCTCCACAGATCCCACAAGCTTCACATTCAATGGATGTAAATAGGATACAGAAGAAGAAATAACAGGTGCTGTTGAACTCAGTGACCTGTTAACAGCAGATATTTAGCATGAAATTCTCTGTGAAAATACAGTTTGCTCTTCAATTTATTGTGTCCAGCTTCTTTTTTTGTCCATACAGCCTCCAGGCTAAATCTTTGCTGACACCAGCAAGTCCCCAAAAAATCATTCCTGTAGACTCTCCTTGCCCTGCTGTCACCGACACAGCAACCTTCTGCTTTCTGGTGAAAATACTGAAACTTTGATTACGGCCATTGCTCAGTTTATAATACAAAGATATCAACACCTAGCAGGAACTGATAGCGGGTCTGCAACAGGGAAATCATCAGAGAATTAGCTGTTCAAAGGCATTAAAAAGATACTGGAATTTTATGATCAAGCAAAATTTGTTTTTGTAGGAGTTTTTTGCTTCACAGAAAGGACCATAGAAAATTAAACTTTCTGAAATGGTCCATAGGAAGTCTGTTCGCAATGTTGTTAAGAAAACACCATGATAAGGATACAAAAATATCTAACTCTCATCCTTAAGGAGGAAGAATAGTTAGAAAAAACACGACCACTACAAGAAGAAAATAATGTTTTAGCAGCACTGCCATAATATGAGTTATGGGAGCATGAGCATATACTCATTAAATAAAAATAAGCATAAGGTCAGAAAGATACCTAGACATAAAAAGAATTATAACAGATCCCATATTTCTTCCTTCACATCTCCTTTTGTCATTGCTACTTTTTTACTTTTGTCTCACATTAGATGACTGAGTTTAGGCATCTAACTCTGTTCTGAAATAGCAGTACATGAACTGGTAGTCCTCACCCAAGACCCATGAAGCCCTCTCTCAAATGCTAATTCACCAGTGCAATAAATAGGAGTCGAATGTCCGTAAAAGTCTGCCAACAGCTTGGGCAACAGGGTCTGCCTCTGCCCATAAAGGCACCTGATAATTTCTAGGCACTACTGAGATAAAAAAACATTCATAAAACTACTCTAAAGTGCAAATGAAATGTATTTTTGTGAGTTTTAAGTTCAGAAGGACTGCATTACCAGGACACAGGTCCACTATTTCTCTCTTATCTATACTTAGCAATCATACAATGACATACAGTGACATACAATGACTTATCTTTCCAGAATTTTATATCCCCAGTTCATAGACCAGATCCTGCATTGACAAGTAGAGTGAATGTCCCAGAGGATGACATTTTAATTATTGCTATTGCATTATTGCTATTGATGTTACCATCCAGCATTGACAGCCCTAGAGGCCAAAATAATAAATTATCCTGCCTCGGTGCATTCAGCAAAGAAAAAGTCACATGGAGACACTGGACAAGAGGGGAGTGGTCCTGGATCCCATCCAGCTCAGCTCCAAATATTCCATCTGAGCTCAGGTAAATCACTTAACTCTGTGATGCTTCTAAATACAGCCTTCTCTTCATTGCCTTTCTACATGACCCTGTTGGTTCATGGGGCTAGGACTCTCACCAGCAGCTTGCAGTAGGCTCAGCTCAGAGGGGTTCTGCCATAGACCTGGTGACCATTGATCTAAAGAAGCAGGTGAACCAATCCCAGCTGGAGGAGTCCAGGGACCTGGAAGAGAATGTCTGCATTTTTCCTCCTGTTTCTTGCTCAAGAAGGGTCGATTTCGTATGTGCACAGTTCTCAGAGGCATCTGAGAAGTTCTGGATGCCAAGGAGCACCCAGAAGAGTTGTGATTAGTAAATGACACTAAAATGGTGTGCCCATGACAGAAAACTCCAGCTTTCACCAGTCACTGACTGGATGGGGCAAAATTTTCAGGAGCTTCCTAATCTCATTCTTCATGTCATGTCAGAAAGTCATGTGGAGGTGACCACTAATACCTGATCTTCCCTCTGAAAGAGGTCACACTAGAGTCTGCAAGTAAATGCTGGCTAATCAGATCTCAATCTGTATCAGTCTTTCTTTCCAGCTGATCTTCCTTTCTCTACAGCTATCAGTCCTTCTTTACTTACCGATTTCTGTGATAAAATGCAATACAAGAGCAGTGTGCACAGCTTTGTCTGAGTTGTAACATAGCAGCTCACAAGGTGAATGGGCAGTAAATTTTCGCAATGGCTGGCAGACAGAGCAAGAGCTGCAAATAAATGTTTAATGATTTCATCCTAGCTGGGAGCCTAGCTCTTCTGCTGCTGCCCTTGTTCTTCCTGGACTGTGCTGTGTTTTAACCCGAGTTGTGTGCAAAGGAATGGAGGCGACACAAAGGAAACCCAAAGCCTGGTAAACACAGCCATAGACTGCTCAGAATGGCCAGACAGGGCTTCCTTTTGGCTTTGATTTATAACAAGCAGAAAAGCAGTGACCTGACCAATTATCCGTCTCTTTGCCTGTGTTGTGCTCTTTCTGCCACAGTGATTTTTTTTTGCTAGAAGACATATGGTTATTTTTACATTGTCTTTTTTATACAGTCTGTCTTGTGATTTCTGTTGTCATGGGTTAAGCAGGCAGTTGTACCTTCCAGTGAAGCTGGCAACTATGACTTGCAAATATTTCTATCTGTGCAGCTAAGCTTCACTCTTCAAGGCTGAGCAATGTAAATTTATTTCTATGGTTTCTCCTGGGATTCAAGGGAATTCAGGGCATCAGAGAGGGCAGAACGGAAGAGGACTGTGAGTTTTTAAGCTACTCCTAGGTATGTTAGGATATTCCTAGACTGGAGAGATGCTTGTTCTAGCTGTAGTACAAGACCCCTAACAGATAAATATTATTCCTGTCTTTGCAGGAATCTGAAAAAAAAACAAAACCAAAAACCAATCAGTATCCAAGCTGGTTCTTACTTTAGTTATGAATGTATAGCCATTTATTCCAGACACTGTAGGAACTAAACACACAAATGTACGTCTGATGTTTGGTAATATTCTAAGCACACTTGTGTGCCACTGAGCAGTGCTTACCAACCTGGGAAATGCAAATCTCGTCATGGAAATAGGCCATGCACTGTGCTAGACCTCACCTCACTGACATCAACTGTAATTATGCTCATTCCTGCCCAGGCTGAACAGGTTCTGCAAAATCACAAGGTAAAACCCAAATGCTCTTACATAAGCAAGACTCCCACAGACAACAGCATGGCATTTACTCTAAAAAAGGTATCCATGTTGGGCCTGCAGAAAAAGAAAATAGCTAAGTGATCCCTCACTCTTGAAATATGGGGGGATTTTCCACAGTTCCATGGTTTCATCCATTCCTCTTTTCACCAGGTTTTGTGATGAAACTTCCTCTGTTCTCTTACTGTTTATTCACCGTTACTGACAGGGAGAGTTCCCTGGTAGTCAGTTTTTTCTTTTGCTTGGTTTCCTTACATCACTTTCAGTCAACTTTGACATATTGCTGAATGCAGCTTTGTAAAATAATTCTCCACCAGAGCAGATATGGAAAGGGGTTTTAAAAGACTGTAGTATGAAAATAGGACCACAAATATAAATAAAAAATGATAACTTTTAACTTAAAAGACTTAAAAGTTTTTTATTTCAAGCAATTAATATTGATAAACATAGTTAAAAAAATCTCAGTTCTCAAATCTCTTATGAAAGATTTCAGACCCCATCAGAAAGAAATAGCTGATTGGCAGATTCTGTAACTCTAACTGCTAATGAACCTGCTCCTGTCAGGCCTTTTTCATGCCATTCTCTGTGCAAACAGCAAATGGAGAAATCTTGCTTCTAAAAGTAGACATGATGATGTAGAGCAATACCTCAACTTTCAGTCTGTAGCCAAAAAATGTTAAGAAATAATTTTCCAGAAACCTGTGCCTATCAATTATAATTGCATTGCATATTTGTTGACAATTCACACAGAATCACAGAATGTTAGGGATTGGAAGGGACCTCGAAAGATCATCTAGTCCAATCCCCCTGCCGGAGCAGGAACACCTAGATCAGATTGCACAGGAACGCATCCAGGCGGGCTTTGAATGTCTCCAGAGAAGAAGACTCCACAACCTCTCTGGGCAGCCTGTTCCAGTGCTCTGTCACCCTCACTGTAA
>VZTO01016609.1:0-16201 GCA_013400615.1 Syrrhaptes paradoxus | reverse complement strand
CTTCTTGGCCACGAGGGCACAGTGCTGGCTCATGGTCATCCTGCTGTCCATCAGGACCCCCAGGTCCCTCTCCCCTACACTACTCTCCAACAGGTCAGTACCCAACTTATACTGGAACTTGGTGTTGTTCTTGCCCAGATGCAAGACTCTACACTTGCCCTTGTTAAATTGCATTAATTTTTTCCCCGCCCAAATCTCCAGCCTGTCTAGGTCTCGCTGGGAGTTTATACAAGATTCTTTCCCTTTGTTGGGCATTACAAGTATTTATCATCTCATTCAGACAGCAGCTGATGTCACACTGAAGTCTGAAGATGAAGCTGACCTCAACGAAATTGATGTTCATTTCTCAATGGTATGCAAATTGTATGCAAAACAAACAATCAAAAAATCTGTTTTGATGTTTGTATGGAGATTATATCACGAAGTACTTTCACTTTCTCCCAAAAACTGTTCTGGCTCATTGATTTTTTTGGTAAGACTCGGTATGACACATAAACAGTTTTAGGAGGATCTCTGTTTCTCTACTTTACATTCCATTCCTGACTCCTCTTCATAATCAAAAAAGCTTAAAGCAACTGCATGAAGATAGACAAAAAAAAGACACTATGCAAAGTTTTTGTGTGTTTTCCTTGAAAAAAATACATCAATGCCAACAGAAAAAAGGAAAAAGTAGCAAATCTTCCCATGTTAAGTGGATGACACCATGTAAAAAAAAATGAAGAGATATATAGGTACAAAGAATAATTTCCCCAATTTGAAGGAAAAGCAGAAACCAGAATCTGCCAAAGATAGATCACTAAAGGAATTAATGAGTAACTTTGGTACAGTTTTAAGAAAAAATTTGCCATGTCTGGATGAAATGGGATAGTTTTGCTAATACAAAGTGTTGGTAAGCTTTCAAAAAATGAGGTGTTGAAAGATATTAATACATAATGTTAATGCAGACATTTTGCTTTTTTCATCAGAAAATACAGACTGAGTTTCATCTCTGCACTGCAGAGATTTACCAGAGAATAAAGAAACAAACTAACTTGCTGAAGAAGGAACTCAGAAACCTGATGTTACTTGTTCTACTGGTGCCTGTAATGTCTATGAATATTGAACATCCACTCAGTTTTTTTTCTTAAATTTTGTAGCAAGAATGAATTGGGTTTTTTTACTGATATCTTGTGTGAATTAATGTATTTTGCCTCACTGAAAACAACAGAGATGAAACCTGAAAACTGCAAAAGCAATGCTTCCTAGGATTACGTGGATGATGTGACCACTGATGACTGATTCTGGAAGAAAGAACATAAGTTACACACAGCTAAATATTCTTGCAATCACTTAGCTATTTCATAGATTTATTTAGAACTCTGATTATTGATACACGCATCAAAGTGAGGGAAGGCTTTAATTTTATTTCTTTGCAAGCATGAAAATTGTCTCTCAGTGTAAGTAATTGCCTAATGCCCTTACGTAAAATTCTGAATAGCTACTTCAGTGTTTAAAGAAATTGGAATTATTAAATACAATTTTACATCTGAATTACAATTTATGTTACATATTCAATGAAAACCAGTTCATTCTGAGAAATTTTTGATGACTTAGGCTTGAGATTTTGCAAACGCATACAAAATAGACAAAAATATAAAAAGTGAGAATTAAATTGATAAATATTAGCCCATAGTGATACTAACATAGTGTACCCAAACACATATTAATTTTATAATTGGATTCCAGTAAGAATTGCTGTTGAATTCAACCAGTTTAAAGATAAGTAAAAAATAATCATGAAAAGCTGTTAGATAATATAAATATGTTGCTCCATTTGTATTACCACCCCCTCTCTTCCTGCTCCCAAATCCTTTCTCTTTAACACAATTTCGACTCATCCGATGACTAAAAATCTTGCTTACTTCAGGGCTGTGTCTGAACTTTAGGTTTTCAGGATATTCAGGTCCAAGATTTGTTTGGATGTCACTGCTTTCTGTTGAGAATAAGGAAGGTAACACAATTAATGCAAAGCATATTTGGCTCATTAAGTGAAAACATGAATAATAGATCTGTAATGAATTAGATGGTTTAATGAGCTACTCCATATGTCAGGGAACTGAAGAGTTTTCTATTTCTTTATCTGAACATGTCTGTATCTACACACATGTCTAGGGTTAGGGTCTAGACTATTTTCAGTTGAGCCTTTTCTCTTCCCTTCAACCAGCCTCTCAAGAATTCTGCATTTTTGAATTAACGATAGAGCAATAATACTTTAGAATACCAGAGGGTATGGAGATGTTTGTTTTAAATGCTATGAAAGAACTTAACTTTTAGTGGGAGTCTGAAGCCTTGAAAAAATGGCAGTCACTTCTGAAGACATAGGAGTCATTGATTGAAATCTAAAATACCATTTTACTTCTAGAATATTCATATTTAACAAATGGGGAAATGAGATACTGAGAGGCTGAGGCTACGAAGTCAGCTGAAATGAAAGAAAATCTATAAAGGATTAACTGTTTTAGAGAGAAATAGTTTCAGGGTGTGAAAACCAAATCTTTTTAAATAATAAAATTTAAATTAGCAAAACTAAATATAGCTTCTTTTCACCACAGCAAAACAACAATTTTTAGAAGACATTGTCTCAGATATCTCCTTTAGGTGGCAGAATACTTTCACAGAATCTGTCAAAGTTGAAGAAACACATTGCACAAACCTAGGGCAGCATTTAGGAATAGAATTGGCTTTGTTGGTATAGTGTGCACAACTAGCGTTGTAGTGACTAAGGATGTAATAAATGAGTAAAGCAGAGTTTTCTGCCATTGCAACAGTGACTACATCACCTTTTAAACTTCCTTTGTGGATTTGATATTTACTCAAATACATTTTACTTGCTTTATTAATAAACTGAGACTGAGGGGAAACCTTATTTCTTTCTACTGCTACCTAATGGGTTGTTACGCTGAAGACAGAGCCATACTTTTGGAGGCACACGGTGACAGGCACAAGATGCAAAGCACAGAAATTGAATTTTTCATTAGGTAGAAGGGGAAAAAATGTTCATTAAGAGAGTGCTTGGACACTGTAACAGTGCTGGCCAGAGAGGCTGAAGATCTCCCATCTCTGGAGGCTCTGGGCCCTTATCAAGTGCCTAAAAATATGATTTTCTTTTTCATCTTTTGAGGACCTCCCAAAAGTAGTCAGTGGATTTCCAGGGAAATGAAGAGTGAAGATTGAAAACTATTGGAATAAACTGAGACTGGCTTTTCTCTTCTGTACCGTAGCTTCTTAGAATCATGAAATCATAGAATACCAGGTTGGAAGAGACCTCAAGGATCATCTGGCACAACCTTGCTTGGCAAAAACACGGTCT
The DNA here is from genome assembly GCA_013400615.1 of Syrrhaptes paradoxus. NCBI lineage: Eukaryota > Metazoa > Chordata > Aves > Pterocliformes > Pteroclidae > Syrrhaptes > Syrrhaptes paradoxus. Next base: position 12,852 of record VZTO01016609.1, on the reverse strand, counting down.
AGGCAAGATAGTCTAGCAGCCTGTCCAGTAGAATCTTCAAAGTATCCAACGTTGGGGAATCCACCACTTCCTAGGGAGATTCTTCCAATGGCTGATCGTTCTCATTCTGAAAAATTGTCCTCTTGTGTCCTATTAGAATCTCCCCAGGAGTCACTTGTACCCATCATCCCTCATTTTTTCTGTGCGACTCCTTGTAAAAAGGGAGTCTCCATCTTTGGAGCCACCCTTTAAACACTGCAACATTGTGAGAAGGTCTCTCCTAAGCCTTCTTAAGGCTGAAGAAACACAGTTCTGTCAGCCTTTCCTCACATGGCAGGCTTCCCAGTCCGTTGATCATCTTTGTGGCCCTTCTCTGGATCCTCTCCAGCCTGTCCACATTTTTTTTTTAATCTAGCAAGTCCCAAAACTGACCACAGTATTGCAGGTGTGGCCTGACCAGTGCTGAGTAGAGTGGCGTAATGACTTCTTTATCTCTGCTGGCAATGCCCCTGTTGATGCAACCCAGTCTCCTGTTGCCTTTCTTTGCCGCAGCAGCACTCTGTTCACTCATACTGAGCTTGTTGTCCACCAGGACCACCAGGTCCCTTTACGCAGAGCTGCTCTCCAGCTGGGCAGATCCCAGTCTGTGCTGCACTCCTGGGTTATGTTTTCCCAGATGCAAGACCTTACATTTGTCTTTGCTGAACTTCATACAGTTCTTGTTAGCTCATTCTTCCAGCCTATCCATGTCTTCCCGCAGGGTAGCTTTCTATTCTGAAGTGTCTGCTTCTCCATCAGTGGCAAACTTGTTCAGAAAGCTTGTTCAATTGTAGCTGTTTTTCTCTAGATAACACAGCTATAAAAGTCTGATTTCTTCTGAAATAATATATTTAATTTACTTTTAAATATTTAGGAAACTAGTCCCTAAGGAGGATGTAGAAATTATCTTTTCTACCGTCAATAATGCATGAATTCTACAGAAGTATACTTAAAGAGGGAAGTTATTTACCTTATTTCTGACATCAACAGCTTCCAGTGATCGCTTGTGGCTTCATAGAGCCTGTTTCAAAAATGACTTCCTTGCTCTGTTCACCCTCTGCTGCTGGTGGGAGCTGTGGATAGAGAAGACTTCAGCCACTGTAACCCTCCACAAGTTGTCCAGTTCTTGTTCAGACAAGCTCTCCCCACAGCTGCTTTACGAAATACTAAAAAGCAAATGCATCACAAAAGAAATGGCTATGGTAAAATTCCTGACTTTCACCGTGCTTTGGTTAAATTGAAAATCTGTTTAAAATCTTCATGGCTGCAAATTTTACTTTAAATTCAATGACGAGTGTTTTCAGAAGGAGGGAAAGTACTTTCCAGCTGTGTGTGTCATAGGGTCTTAAGAGTATCGATGTGCTGGATATTTTAAAATGCTCATGGGAAGCTGTTTATTCTGTCTGAACAGACTTCTGCAACTTATGCAAAATATGGCATTATTTGAAAATAAAGACAGAACTGAAAAATTTTGCCACTTACTTTTCTCAAGTAGGATTGAGATGTTATCTGTGGAATTCCTTCCTCTTCAGTTGAGCATATTCATCAGTCTCACACTTCTGTTTATTTCGTAGCATACTACTGTTGCCTCCTTCCCTCCCTGCTCTTGCTTCCCATTGTAAGAAGAGGATGTCATGGAAACTGACTTAGGATCCTGTGGACTAGACCAATTTCTGGTGGAATTAGTGGTTTAGATCTCTTAAAGAATCACTGTCAAAGGTATTAAGAAAAGTGATGTTTCATTAGCATTAATTCTGCGTGCTATCAGTCACTTACCAAGTACCTGCAGCAAGCAAGGGATCTCTCCACCTTGGGTGAGGAAAAATTTCTCAAGCCTTGAGAGGCATCCCTGCTCAAGGGGATAATTACCTGGAGTGCAGTTCAACTGCAGTTCAGGGAGAGTTTAAACTGGGCTTTTCCAAAGATCTACCACACGTGAAAAAAGTTGCTTTAGCTTTGAGGAGCAACCTTGAGAGGCATCCCAGCTCAAGGAGAGATCACCGCAATGCAGCCACACTGCTTAGCAGAGAGACCTTAAAGAATGCTCCCTTAGGCTGTCCTAAATATGGGATAAAGTGGTTGGCTCATAGTTAAATTACATGCAATGAGTGTGTGTGAGACTCTTTGTACCCACAACTTTCTTTGTTCCTTGATAAATGAGTCTTGGAAAAGCCATTCATGTGTCAATCGCATGATTGGTGTTCCGAGCCCATATGCATCGATGCTTACCGTGCCACTCTGCAACCTTGTGTGTATTTAGAGAACAATTGAAGCTATAGGAGTTCTTGGCCTGGCTGTGGCTCAGGCCTTTACATCCTTTGCAGCCCATACCAAACTACCACTAGTTTAGTTAAGGGGATCAATTGCACCCATCGCAGGGTGTTGAAAAGACCCGTAAGCACTACATTACTTAGAGCAATTCTGTCAATCAATATGATCACTTACTGGAAGAGAACCATGAACCTTTCGGATATATGTTTGAAAGCTGGTACTAGCAAAGAAATTACTAATGTTTTGAACATGAAGTTTCCTGTCATGCTTGAAGGTGAATTTCTTTTTGTAGACAACCTGATTAAAAAAGAAGTGTGCTCTATTCTGTTCTGAAGAAACCACTTTTTTTTTGCCAGTGCAGTTCTTCATAAGTCAAGAACCGTTCCAGCATATTAAAGATTAAGATGGATGTTGGTACCTCTTGATTAAAAACCTTTCTATGCAACAGTACAGTCTTGCCTGTTCTGCTCAAGTGAGCAAAAATGATGAGCCAATCAGCTGCCAAGTAGGAGCATCACCAACCTGTGGAGGTCAGATGCAGCTGTGAATATATTTGAGATATGCCAGAAAACAACTTAGAGGAGTCTTACTGAAAGCCATAAGTCTTTCATAAATCTCCAACTAAAGCATGTCCTTTCTTTGCCCTTTTCTTTGACTGATAGACTTGGCTCAGTGTGATCCGAATGTTTAGTAGTCTACTCTCTTAACACTCTAAGAAAAAGACTTGAAGGCTTTCTTGGTTTCATAGTATTTTATGCTCTAAAATGTACAACATGTAATGAAACATAGCAGAGATCTCAATACTAGACAAAATGTCAAATATTGTCATGTTTAGTCTGCTGATACAAAATACATTTTTTTTTTCTCCTTGGTAATTTTCAGCTAACCTGGTTTAGCTCATAGCTGTAGATTTAATAGTCCTCAACTACCTAATCTTGCACTTATTATTATCGAACTTTATCCAATTTCTATTGTACTAGATCATCTCATTTTATGATATTCCCAACTTCACTGTATTGACCATGTCTCTCAGCTTGACTTCCTCAGCAAATTTCATTACCTACTTTATTCTATTTAGCAGGTCATAAATGAAGATATTGTGGAGGTACTCTACAGATTTGTAGATTTCTTGACTCTGTATTCAGATTCCCTTTAGCTTGATGTTTCAACATGATTAATTATTGCCTTCCTTTAAGTTCTTAAGAGATTTAACATTAAGATTCCCCTCCTTTCCAGCCTATCTAATTCTTCTTGTGATACTGCATAATTTATTTTTTTGCAGAAGCTACCCCAAATGATATATGTAATTTTATGAATATTTGAGATTTCCTCTGTAAATTCTTTAGAAATTCTGAAATGGGTCTGTTCTGTTACAAGTGCAGATTACCAGTATGGGTCTTTCCTCACCTAGCTTAAGATGCTGGGATCTCCCTATAGCCAACACATCGGCAGTGGATATGAATGAAATGACAAAATCTTACTTCAGGACTAGACAAATAGATGTCTGCTTCTGTCAGTGGGGCCTGTGCTGATCTAGATGACTACTGTTAGAGATTCAGACTTAATATGATGACTCCCATTACAGCTTCTCAAAGAATAAATTGTAAGATTCAGTATTTAATATTTTTTTTATTTTAAAAATAATCTAGATTTAAATGTCAGTGACCATCAGCGCCAAAAGAACACCAGCCCACATCTCAGTAGCCCACAACCCACTTGTATAGACCACTTGTTAAATGTTTTCTTACCTCATTTGTTTGTTCAGCCACTGGTGGCTTAGACTGTAGGAGTATTAGATTGCAAAACCTATTTTGAAACATGGGATGGACTGAGAGAAGGAACAGTGATCTTCTTAATTCTGTTAGTAACATTTGGTGTTAGATACTTTGGATGTTGTAGAGAGGTTAGTTGTATAAATCAGAGTGGTAATATTGCAAGGGTGTACAAGCATTTATAGTTCCTTTTCCAGAGATCAACAAACAGATATAATCACCACAACAGCTGTGCCTGACAGTGGATTTCCTAAAATAGAGTTAATAGTACTTACAGAATCCAAGCTGAGAGAGAGAGACTGAGTGATGAAGGCCTCAAGGAAACTGCAGCAAAGGTTAGGGCTCAGGATGTTGTTGAATGCCTATATCAAAATTTTATCTATCAAAAAGATTTGCGCTTTTCTTGGGAGTGTTGTATGGACTTTATCATGCAGGGAGAACCATTCCAGACCTCTCTGTGTTCAAACAAGTGAGGTGCTCTCTCTCCTTTAGCATCTTAACAGAATAGGACGAGCCTTTTGGGGCAGATGATGGTGAAAAAGAGAGTCAGAAGAAGTCTCAGTAGCTGTTTGTGTAGACAGAAATGTTTTCCTTAATGCTCATGCAACCGACAACAGGACTATGAGTAGCAGCATCTTAGGTTTTAGGTACAAACACACGTAACATTACAGTTTGGCTAGAAGTATCCTAGGTAAAATGCTAATTATGTCACTGCAATTACACAAGTCCCAAATCTCATTTTAATGTAGTGATTATCTAACCAATTATAAAGTTTAGGACTTTCACTTTACATGAAGTGTTAGGAAAATCTGTCATTTAGAATTATTTAGTAATAACACAGAATGCCACGTAGATGACACAAAATTGATAGCTTAGTCAAATCCAGAGATGATCAAAAGAAACTTTAGAAAAATCCAAATAAGCTGCTTTAGCAATCAAGAAAATGCTGAATGCAACCCGCTGTTGACAAATGCAAAGTAATGCACAAATCCTAAATAATAAATAAAATTTAATAAAATTGAGCTAGTTACATACTAAATTGGTGTGAAAATCTAGTAGAGATTTTTATTTTCAATCTCAGGTCAAGAAAAACAACAACAAAAAAAAGATATAAATGAAAACAGAGAATGAGAATATCCATTTCTCTACATAACGAGGGACCTCATCTTAAATGGAGTATGTTGTTCCTTATCTCAGCTTAAAGAGGGTACTGTAGCACAACTAGGGGACCTGAGAAGTGCCAGCGAGGGTCCAATAACCTAGAATAACTATTAAAGTAAAGAAGTAAAAACAACAGGATTGTTTAGAATGGAAGAGGTATAAATAAATTAAGTTATAAGAAAACAATGTAGGTATATTGAATAATCTGGAAAAGGTCAGACAAGAAATTCTGTTCCCACTGTTTCATAGCAAATGAATGTGAGGATGTTAACTGAAGTTGAAATGTGATGAACTGAAAACTGCAGTGGGAATGAGTACACTTTCCTACTGTAATTATCTGATAGAACCCTTTGCTTCAGGAAACAATTTTAGGCTAGAAGTGAAGATGATTTAGAATAGGACTGGTAACAATTCTGGCTATAAAAATCACCATTCACTACAATTACAGCAAAGACTGAGAAGGATGTAAATCTCTTGCTTCCAGCCTTGAGCTAATCTTTGAATGGTATTCTGATCTATATGTTACTATGCCATACACTCACCTACTACAAATTTCTTACAACCTTCCCCAAACTTGTGCAGTTGGAGACAAGATATGCAATCTAACTGCAATTCAGTATGGTATTTTTTGTACTTTTAATAGCAATAAGGTCTAGTGAATCTGGAAACTGAATTGACTTTTTCATCACAATTCTCAGCAAAGCAAATTTTTTACACCAAATTTATAACCATGTAGATAGTATAGTATCCCAGTGTCCCTATCTAGTGTCTTTTCAGACTTGAATAGCACCTCACTGATATTTTATCTCCTAGTGTCTGCTGAACAGTCTATAAAATGAAAACCTAAGATGCTGTGTCTGAATTGGTGGTCAATCAGCAGTGCACTCCTGTGTTCTGCCTTGCAAATCCAAGTCAGCAGATGAATTGAAGTCCCTCCAAGCCTGTGTGCTTGCAAGGGCCTGGACTAAATATATGCATTCAGCATCTTCAGGCAACTCTTAATTTGCTCATGAAATAATTAAAGAACAAATTGTTTTTGTCATTCTGTTCAGTTACCAGTATTTCAATTTGTTTATTTGTTTTTTAAATGAATGAAAATTGTGTTTGCCTTATGTTTTGGAAAATACCAATCCATATTTACCCACTAGCATGGGGATTAACAGCCTTATTTCAATTGGAGTGCAGTTGAATTAGACAATCATTGATCCAGATGGTTGATTTACAATAGAAATTAATAGGAACACTTCCCTGAATCAAATTATTTCCTGATAAGACTGCTCAGTCAATAAATGACTCTTGCAATATCATTCTGCAATGACATAAACGTAGCATTCACTTTTCCTTAATCCTGGACATGTCAGCCTTTAAGAGACATAGCTGAAATATCTTACATGATAAGTGTAATTTGTTCAGATTCAGGATTTAAAATGCTGCTTCTTTGAAGTGAAGGTCTAGTCTGACAAGTCAACTTGCAAAAGTGACAATATAGGTTTTAATCAGACGATTCAGTGTTCCAGATTAAGTGTGTTAATTGCTCCACTAAATAAAAGACTTTTCCCCATGGTAAACGTGGGATTTAACATCACACAGTGATGCCTTAGGCAATGTTGCTGATGGAGATGACCAGCAAATTGTGGGAGTTTTCTTGTACAGGAAGGTTTCTAGTTATGGTTCAAGAGCATAAATATGAACTTTGCTTCTGACTCCGCCTGAAGATTATCCTTCCAGGACCTAGCTATAAATTTTCCCAGCCATTCTCCAGTTCACTGTTCATTAGAAATGTGACGTCTCTTAACCAAATGCATCCCTGGGCTGTCTGGATTCTGATTCTTATAGAGTGCTAGGTTCATTAAATTAGGGATAACCTCACTGTTACAGTAGGTCTTGTTGTCAGATCAAAGTAATCCTAAATTAGACTAATGATAGTGGAATCTGCACCTGAAAAAATGTTCAGAAAAGAAAGGGCCAGTCTGGCTTTTTTTTTTTTTTTTTTTTTTTTTAAAACCAATTTCCCTATTTTTTTTTTTTTTTTTTTTTTTTTTTTTNTTTTTTTTTAATTACAGAAATCACAGAAGTTCACTCACTTTTTCAACTAGCTTTAGTTCTATAAGGATAAATATTATCCAGACATGCAAATAATTGTTTCCACGACAACTGAGCCATACAAGACTCTAACTCATTCTTTTAGAGCTGTAGTGGTACCAAATTGAAAACTATTGAAAACTACTTGTTTTAATAAAGTAATATATGGTTTTAAAATATACACTAAAAACAGATTTGTGAGCTGCATTTCTAGCCTGCTTTGTTATCTTTTGCCATGTTTAAGATTTATTTCTTTAAATACTGTGTAACCACAGAATAGTGGTCTGAGAATAGAGTGTCTGCTTTCTGCCTTAACTAAATCTCTTGCATTTATGTTGTATACTTTCTGTTGCTTCATTTTGACATTTCCATTCATATACCAGCAACTGTCCCTGATATTCAATTTTCCTTGCACATAGTCCAAATCCCTTGTTACGTACTTCTGGACCAATTTATTGCTTAGTGAAACTCTAGTCTTCATGATTTCACTCCAATACATCACTGTTTATTGATTTTGTATTTTAAAGTGCTGACAGTTCAGATTCTACAGCTGGTACTCATTGCAGGAGTGTTGCTTAAACCACAGTCCTGAAGCTTTCTGAATGCTAGTCAGCTATGTTTATGTATCCTCCATCAAAATATGAATACCTGAAGAATACAGCCTCGCTAATACTCACATATTACTTTCTCTTCTATATGGCAGCTTTTTGCTCAGTTAGGACAAGGGTGTCCAGTTCTTTAATGTAAGAGCTAATTTGGACTGCTGAGAAAAGTAATTAATGGTTGTAAAGAAGAACATGGAAAGGGCACATGCAAGATATAAAAATGGATTTATCTTTAAAGAAAAATCTCAATTTAAATAAGAAAATCAAACATAGTTTCATTAATAAAAACAGGAGAGATCTTTTAATTTAATTCATTCCAGATTCCGAGGGGAAAAAAGTGAGCCCATTGTTTTTCCAAAATTTCCTTTTTGTATAAGAGAATACTTAGTCAAAGTAGGGTCTTACGTTGATGACCTTGTAGGACAAAGAAAACAGATTTATATCATTTGACTGTAAGACAAAAATGTAGTGACTATTTTAAGTTGTTGGAAAGAGAAAATCTATTATCAAAAAACCCTGGCGAATATAACAAAATATATAATATCTTTAAAAGAAATATTCCATGTTATACACTCAGAGGAGATCTGTACTATCTGAATTTTGCAATGCTATGGGCTGGCAAACATAACCTGTTGCAAAACCAAGAGGTTGACAAGATGAAAGTTAAGAAGAATGGTCATTGGTTATAGATGGTAAATTCTTAACAGAATTTGAGCATAACAAGCTGATATCTGGAAAGGTTTAGGTATCTTGAGCAGAGATTTTTTTGTAGTGAGAACTGCCATAATGAGTTGGGAATATTTATTTTATTCATGAATTTTCTGAAAAAATAATCTTCTTGTAACCACATATGACTAACTCACCTATTTTTTTCTGAATTCAGATTACTTTCCTCATAGCCATCGCACAGGAAACTGCTAAAAAAATAATCAGAAAAATAGAAGCTTTTACCTTCTTGCTTTGCTTATTGTCTTTCTTGGACACATCAGTGCTTATATTGTGCTGCAATGTGGAAAAGTGTTTCCTGAATAGACTGCAGAACAAAACAGAGGTTTTGTACTTACAAATTTCAGGCAAGCATGAATTAAGGAACCAAAGTGTTTCAGTAGTTCTTGTTTTATTGAAGGTTCATAGTCTTTTCATACTAAGACTAAGATTTTTGTCAGTTGGTAGGTTAATATTACAGCTTACAAGGGAAAACAAGCTCTCTCTGATTCTTTAATACTTAGACTGAAAGAAGAAGAATCTAAAGAAAAAAATCTGATTTTTGCAGTAACCTTTTTTAGTTTTATTCTGACATTTCTTTTTTAGCTTTGAAGGCTAACACAAGGGAAATCTGTTACCCTTTTCCTAGACACAGAAGGTCACGTGTGGGACTTTGACACTATGAAAAATTGCTTTAATCCAGACATTTTATTTGGATAAGGCACAGTTTGGAGAACTGGAAACAACTGCTGCCTGTACAGCTACCCTGCAAGGAAGAGGAGAGAGGTACCAACTACATGTAAAGCAGTTGTTTACCTGTCCAAAGACACTGCAAAAGATGATACACCTGAAACTCACAACTGACCATGAGAAGATGACATTCAACTTACCAGTACAAAATATATATGAGCATGTTGCTCTAAGCCCCTTTAGTCAATACAGAGAGCTTGTCAAATTAAGCAGGAAAGTTCAGAGCACAATTTCCTTATCAGAAAGCATGTACTATTTCTATTATGTGTGATGAAGCGCACCTGAAACACCATTAATTCCCTTTCTTCAGTCTGTGTTTACTGAAAAAGAGCCTAGGCAGCTACGAGTGACAAAGATATCAGCACTGGAGACACATTGAATGAGATTAATCCCTTTTTTAATGTGATATGGTAGGTGATTCTTCTGGTTTGTACCTAGACTACAAATGTAGAATAATCATAGGGAAAAAATATATAAAGAACAATATTAATTGTTAATATTAGCCAGGGTAAATAGCTATTGAATCAGGTTATCCAACCATTTTGATAATACAGGAGATCTCTTTAAATTCTGCTTGGTTGTTTTTTTTGGTTTTTTTTTATTATGTCAGTGGTGCTCTCATAATGTCACTTAAGATACTAGCTCAGGATTTATTGATCTCCTTGCTATGATTTCTGATGGATGTTAGAATGGGTGAAAAAAATAGAATCTAGCTCCAATACGCAATAAATTGAACCTTACGCATACCTGTGGCTGTCATGCAATCCTGAAGGACAAATGAATCCAGGAAGGTTGGACATTCTTCAAGAAGGAAAAATTAAAGGTGCAGGAGCAGACAGTCCCCATGTGGCAAAAGACAAGCCAGCTGCAAAGATGACTGGCCTGGCTGGAACAGAGAGCTTGGTCTGGAACTCAGGAAAAAATGAGAGTTTATCACCTTTGGAAGGAGTACAAGTATGTTGTGAGATTATGCAGGAAGAAAATTAGAAGGGCCAAAGCCAAAGTGATCATATCTGGCACTGGTAAGACTGAACTTTGAATACCGTGTACAGTCTTGGGCCCCTCACTACAAGAAAGACATGGAGGCACTGAAATGTGCACAAAGAATGAAGCTGGTGAAGGGTGTAGATCACAAGTCTTATAAGGAACAGCTGAGGGAACTGGGGATGTTCAACCTGAAGAACAGGAGGCTTAGGGGAGACCTTATCGCTCTCTACAAGTACCTGAAAGGAGGTTGTTGTGAGGTGGTTGTTGGTCTCCTCCCAGATAATGAGCTACAGGATGAAACAACCTCACAAGTTGCACCAGGGAAGGTTTAGATTGGATATTAAGAACAATATCTTCACTAAAGGGATTGACAAAGCACTGGAACAGGCTGCCCAGGGAAGTGGTTGACTCATCAGCCTTGGAGATATTTAAAAGACGTGGAGAGATGATGCTTAGGGACATGGTTTAGCGGTGGACTTGGCAATGTTAGGTTAATAGTTGGACTCAAAAGGTCTCTTCTAACCTAAATGATTCAACGATTGTATGATTCTGTGATTCATATATATTGAATTCAACCATCTGCACTTTAGTTCTTCCTTTATCTCTGCATTTTCTGGGTTTGGTGGGATTGTTGTTGGTTGGGGTTTGTTTTTCTTTTTGTTATGCCCTTAAGTAGTTACAGGAGAACAGAGATTGAAATAAACACTATTTAGGCAAGAATGAGTTCATTGAAAGCTTACCCCAGACTGACTGCTTATCTTCTTGGTTGGTTGTTTTTTTTTTTTCCCCCTGCTGTGAAATACATTAGTCAACAGCCTACTTCCTAAAAATTCTACCTTTCAAAGTTGAATTTCACATCTGCAAGGGAACAAAATCAAGAAGGAAATCTACTAAAGAAATACCTGAATGCATTTGTTTTCTTACAATGTTATTTTGGCTAGGTATTTTCAGTCCCACAGCAGACTTTGTCACAACTAACATATTTGAGGTTTGTCAATTACTAAAAAGGAGAGGAAGAGTGGGTGGTGACAGCATCCAAAAAAAATGAAAACAGGTGTTTACATAATTAATGCTAATAGGATAACATCCAAATTTGCAGGTGGCAGAAAATTAAATGGGCAGTCCTACACTCCACAGCAGGCTAAAATCAAACTGCAGTCTCAGTAGTGCTGTATAAAGAGGAAACATTTTACATTTTTCTTTGTTTCCTAAATAAATGTGAGATGTTTGGGCACAAGGTTCCTGAGATGGTGTGAGACACTATAATGCTGCCATTGGACACCTGCCATCTGAACAGCAATTTGGTCTCAGAACAAATCTCAAAAGCAACTGCAAAACTATCTTTTTAGGGCTGCCTAAACACCATGGCCCACCCATTACTGCACATCATCTTTCCTGTAGACTGTTGCACTGAGATTTCTTAGCTGTAAGTCCTTTCTAACCTTCTCTCACTTGCTTTGAGACTACTGTTTTTGATTTCTGTTTAGGTCACCAATCTTTCAGAAATTTCTTTTTGCCCTTTTTGTTTGCAGCATCTTTTAGTTTGGCAAAACCCTCAAAATGCCATTTGATGTCCTTTCACTTTACCATCAAATAAATTTAGTCTTATCTAAACTAATACTGCCTAATGTGTCTAATAATATCTGCTGTGATGCTTTGTGAGGGCTACATTAGTTGCTAGTGCTCACTGTAAGGATCACATTCTACACACAATTGCACTAAATTTATGAAGATATTCTTGATCCCCTTTGAAATGTTCATCTTCTGTTACACTGCAGCAGATCAATTCCAATTATCTATAACAGTGATGAGATGTGCTATATTAGCAAAGAAGCAATAAGTGTTTTCAGTTAATATTCAGGTTTTCATGATATAGATTGATTTGGAATAGGTCAGAATCTTTATTTCCAAACAGTTTACTGGGTACATCTTGCTGTAAAACTGTTGAATTTAGGTAAGATGCAATATAAAAAATGAAATTACATAAATAAAACATCAAGAGTGAAGAAATTCAGGAGGAAATTTCCACTCAATATCTACACAGCTGTCTTCTATTCAGAGAGAAAGGGGAGGAGAGGAAGAACAGTTTCAGTCAGGTACATTAAAAAAAATAAAAATGGTTGTCCTCTTCGTACTGCAAATGCCACTAATATTAACTGAAATATGTAGAAACACTTGTAGTCTCTATTTTACTTTATTTCATCTACCTGTGATTCTGAGTAAGAAGGCTCTAAGTTAGGTATTTGTTTCATTACTGGAAATCACAGCCTGAATTTATAAAGACAATTATTTATTGTTTCTGCATAAATGCCTCATATTCCAAGCAACAGATGCATTCAAGATCATAATCTAGTCAGAGCTATTCAGTAAATGGGAAAGAAGTACCATGTTTACTCTGATGCTTTTCTTTGTCACATTATTTATTGATTTTTATTCAGGATGGCACTTGAACTATTCCTACACCCATGTTAAGAGGTATTCATGGTATCATAGAATGGTTT
>VZTO01016608.1:2120-15313 GCA_013400615.1 Syrrhaptes paradoxus | reverse complement strand
CTGTGTGGGGTGCTGGGGGGGCACTTGGGGGGGACATTGGGGTGCACAGGGCAGCACAGGGTGCTGGGGGTGTCCTGGAATTGGGGAGTGGGGCACAGAGTAGCAGAAGGTGCTGCATGGTGGGGATCGAGGGGTGCAGGGGGGGTGCACAGGGAGCTGGGGGTCTGCAGGGAAGGGATTGGGGTACAGGGGGGTGCACAGGGTGTTGGGGGTGCATGAGGAAGGGGGTAAGGGTGTAAAAAGCAGCACAGAGTGCTGGGGGAGCACCGGGAGAGGGAGTGGGGTGCAGTAGTGTGCACAGGGGAGTTAAAGGGTTGACGGGGGCGTTTAGGGGTGCACAGGGTGCTGGGGGTGCACAGGGAAAGGGATGGGGTGCAGGAGGGTGCACAGAGCAGCGCAGGGTGCTGAGGCTATTTGGGGACCTTGGGTGCTCAGGGCAGGGGGACAGAGGGGTGGGTGAGGTTTGCAGGGGGTGCCAGGCACCTACAGGGATGGGGGGCTCGCAGCCGACTCTCCATGTGTCCCTGTCCCTCCGCAGGCCTCCCGTCCGCTGTCACCCTGGCGCTGCGCTGCATGGACGGCGTGTTCCTCTCGCCCAACGAGGATGAGTTCGTGGGCAGGATCACGGAGGAGCTGGAGCACTTCATGCTGCAGGGGCAGCAGCACCGGTGGGTGGCACGGCGGCGGCTGCAGAGGTGTCCTTGCAGGGGGTGACCCGCTCCCCGCCGCTGCGTGCGGTCCCCAGGAGCGGTGGCACGTGGTGACTCGTGTCTCTGGTTCTCCCGGGGTGACAAACGGCGGCTGGGTTTGAGCAGCAGCGTTTGGAGCCTGGCTGCGAGGTCTGGCTGCAGGGCTCCAGCCTGGCTCCGAGCACCGTGGGGTCTCTGCCCTGTGCCCCTCTGCGTCCGTACCCCTTCGAGCAGAATTATTTGGGCGCTGGGGGCTTTGGCAGCAGCCCCCGCCTGGCCTCGCTCGCTGCTCAGCCTGATGAGTTGTGACGAACGGTTTCAGAACCAAACTGGTTCGTTTCCCCTCTCTGCTGAGGGCTTCCTGCGCGCCAGATCCTCCTCCCCAGCAGCAAACTCTGTCGCCTTGGGTTGCTGCGTCGGTTTTCCTTGGCCAGGTTGGATTTAATGGGACCTAGTCCCTAATCCAGTGACCTTTGAAGCCCTGGAGGTGGCCAAAAAGAAGGTGTCAGACAGGAGCAGGGGAGGGATTGCTTGGTTCAGCTTCCTGCCAGCTTGTAATGACCTTAAATATTTGTTTTCTTGATTTATTTTAAAAATTTTGGCAAATAAATTACCCATGCAATTGTAAAAACGCTCAGGAACGAAACCAGAGTTGTAAAAATGTTAAGTACGATGAAATTGAAGGTGGTGTTCATTCATCTGTTCATGTTCTAGGTGCTGGTTTCTGGAGCACACTGGGAGGAAAGGGACCAGTAGCAGCCTTTTTGCTGGTGCTCTCCAGCCATTCCCATCAGGAATGGGAATCCCAGTCCAGGGACCAGTCAGTCCCAGTTGCTCTGCTCCTGGTGTTATGCACAAAGCGAGCGCATCCGTCTAGATCCCTCTGGGATGGAGAAGGGGTTTGAACTCCAGACAGTCCTGCTTGGCTTGTGGGCTCGGATTCAAACCCTGCACTCGGGGAGGAGATGCTGATGAATTCTCGCTGTGTTCCTGTCCCCCTGAGCCCCTCTCTCTCTTTTTTCAGGGTGCTCCTGTTCCCCCCGCTGTCCAGCCGCCTCCGGTACCTGATCCACCGCACCGTGGACGGCGTGGATTTGTTGAGCAGCTTTTCCGTGGGAGAAGGATGGAGGAGGAGGACGGTCATCTGTCACTCAGCTGTAAGGTACGCTGCGATAGGTGTTAGAGGTGGTTCTTTTTCTACAGCCACGGGGTTTTTCTTTGAGTTTATGAGCATGAACTTTGCACGGTACTTCTCCGCAAAGAGGAGGGTGTCTGTTGCCGGTAGCATCTTCCAGTCATTAAGGAAGCAGAAGCTTTTTTTTTTCTTTTTTTCCTCTATATGCTGATTTCTATGTGGATTTGATGATTTTCCTGCTTTTTTCCCTTTGCAAATGTCACATTTCTTGGGTTCCTCCGNCTATGTGGATTTGATGATTTTCCTTCTTTCTCCCCTTTGGGTTCCTCCTCTCCCTGCTCATGCCTTGCCCTTCTCTCGACCCCAGGCTGCCCAGCGAAACCAGTGACCAAAAACCCAGCAGCAACGCCCTGAGACCGCAGCGACCTCCGCAGCCGTGGGGCCGGGGGGGACGAGGCGGCAGGCTGCGGCACGGCGGGGAGCTGCACGGTGACAACTCCCGAGCCTGCGTGGGGTCCGGCAGGATAAAAAGACCACCCTGGAAGAAACCAGATAAAGCCCTGTACGTCCCCAAGGCGATGCGCAAGAAGGCAGAATGGGGGGAGCAGGAGAGGCCGGGGGCGGCCGGCACCGAGGCAGGTGGGGATGTGGCACAAGAAGGAGAAATCTGCCCTAAAGCTTCATCTGGGGACACCCAGGAGGAGCTGGGTCCATCTGAAGGCAGCCCAGGTGTCTCCTTGGCACTCGGCAAGCGCCAGGAGCCTGGGGAAGAGTGTGTTTCAGGAAAAAATAACGAGCAAACCGATGGATGTCCTCCGTGCTCTACAGCTGTCCCACCGTTGGAGAATAGCAACGATTTCTCTGGGCAGGAAAGTCAGGATAAAGACTGTTCAGATTCCCTTTCTTCTGTGCACAATAAAACCCCAACCGAAAACGAAGAGCAAGATCGGAGCTGTGACCGTGCCGTTGAAGGTAGTGAAATCCTCTGCCAGCCGCACGCTGAAGATCAAACCGCCGGCGAAACGGAGCGCAGGGAAAACTCCTCCCTATCGGAAAGTCGCAGCGGTAACTGCTGTATGGACCCGGCTGCGGCCGAGCCCAGCGCGACGTCGCTGGAAAACCCAGATAAGAGCTGTGCCGCTGCCAAGAGCCTTTAGGGTGGCGAAAACCTGCCGCTGCCTGAAGAACAGGGTGAGGACTCGGTGGATGCCGGCACCGGGGAGGGAGGCGAGAGTTTCTCCAAACTGGGAAGCCAAGGTGAAGAGTGCCCCAGCGTTGCCCAGGGGGAGATTAACCAGAACCCCCCAGAAACCCAAAACGAGCCTCTGGCCGCACCGGAGCCAGTCCATGGTGCTGCCCCATCAGCTCCTGAGCCCGGGGTGGATGGTGCTGGGCAGAGCCGCAGCGGGAAGGTGCCGGTGGCCGGAGAGGAGGACAAGGAGCGCTCGGGCTCGGGCGATGAGCTGTGGCACGAGCTGCGGTTGTCTGCGGGTGATCAAGAGGAGAACGCGGCCGGCCGCGGGCAGAGCAGCCTCGAGGACGACTGCACCGCCGAGCTCCTGGCAGAGGTAGCGTTGTGCCGTGGGGAGGGACTTTGGGGACAAGAGGGTGGCTCAGGAGGCAGCCCGAGGGGAAGGTGTTCATCCGTGGGAGGACTGATGTGTCCCTGTGCGGCTGCTGAACCTGCTGGCAGGACTGTGGCCGCAGAAGTGGTTTGCAGGGACCTGGAGGATCGCTCTTTGGACTTTAACCTTGCCTGATTGTTTTTTTCCTAATTATTATTATTTTTTTTTTTAATATTCTCAGATTGTGGGTTATTTAACCGTGAAGGACATAAGCATTGAGAAGATCAGCCTCGATTATTCCAGCTACGGAGACGCCCAGCTCAGCGAGGGGGATTTTGGCCACGTAACCGAGATCTATGACTTCACCCCGTCGCTGAAAACGGAGCACCTGATGGAAATATTCTCGGATTTCCAGTGAGTACCTCTGGGAGAGCCTGACCACATCAGGGCCACGAAGGGAGCGGTGTTCAGGCTCGAGTGCACAGCAGAATTTGAGGAATTCAGAATTTTCGTTTCGCCTTCGTGCCCTTACGTCCTTTGCTCTTTCTGTCCCTTAGAGGACACTTTTCCTGCAGATTTAAAAACACGACAGGTTCTTCGGGTTAGTTACCTACGTGCAGGGTTATTCCTCCTGCCCTGGCTGCAGTGAGGGTCTGTGGGTGCTTTGTTGGAGTTTTTTTGGTGCTGTCCCCCCGTGCTTGAGGGAAATCACGTGTAAGTCTTTGCTGGAAAAAAAAGGGCTCAGTCCTGCTGCTGGAAATAAGATTTATTTTATAAATATGGGAACAGAGCCTTGTGCCTAAGGGAGCGACCAGAACGAGGTCCAGCACTGCGTGAGGGATGAGTGATGCTCGGTCCAGCACTGAATTTGTCTCATTTCTGTCTGGGGCCCCTCTCCCCATTTTCCTCCCACCGTCCTCCTCCACGTGACGGCTCAGAGGTGAACACCTCGCCTCTTCGGGTCCCTGGCGTTAAAATCCACGATTTATGTTTTAAATAAGCTCCTGTCTATTGTGTGCGCTTCCTCTAAGGTATTTTTTCCACTCCCTGTGAAACCGAGCTGAAAATTGACGGGTCTGAGCAGTCGATTGTATTTGTATTTCCTCCACGGCAGGAAAGTCTTTGAACTCCCTGCGCCCGGGCTCACGTTTCCCACTGATGCTTCGTTAGATTTTCCCGTCGGTACCTTCACCCTCAGCTTCATAAACCACTTTTCTGATTCACTTGCTTTTCATTGTTGATGTCTGAGCGATCGGGAGGCGTTTGGAAGCACTACGTAAATGATAAAGAATATTTTTGTGCTACAACAGTCCCTGAAACTGAGGTTGATCTTGGCCAAGGGTTTCTTTAGAGGAACGGGAGAGTTCTTGGGGGCAGCTGATGGGGAAATTGTGGATCGTGGCCGTTAGAGGGGCACAGTTAATGGTTTTTATTCCTTCCTTTCCTTCCCCTTCCCACCTGTGAAATGGGTATAATGCTTCAAACAGCACCAGCTGCCTCTGGATAAAAATTCTGGCACTGGTGCCTGTGGGGTTTTATTGTGTGCTGTGAGCTTTCTTTTTTTTTTTTTTTTTTTCCCCATATTAATGACATTTTATTGTCTTTTCATTTTAGCGAGAGCGGTTTCAAAATCCAGTGGGTCGATGATACGCACGCCCTGGGAATCTTCTCCAGCCCCTCCACAGGTACCATGACTCTGGCCACACTTGAGGGACCCGCTGTTGGGGTCTCGCTGCTCCGGCACCGTGACCCCGCACGGACGCGGTGCTTTGCCGTGTGCGTCGGTCGCGTCTCGCGCTTGGGTGCCAAAGGCGGTTACGGTTCATCGCGTCTTCCTACGTGCTTCAAGCTTGAGAAGCTGGAATTGCTGCGGTGGCTGTGCAGGAACAGCAGGTTTTTAATGGGGTTGGATAATAACCGGGCACCTTCCCTACGTGGAGCGGCTCACGCTGCTAGAAATTCAGCCGGTTTGCCTTCTCCATGGTTTTTTTTTTTTTTCCTCTTGTAATTAGACAAAATTCCTGTAAAGGTACAGTAACATCCTGGGGACACCGAGCCTCCTGGCACGCTGGCCTTTTGGGGATGAACGCCCCAAGCTTGGGTCAGAGCTGCCCCAAGAGGTGTTTCCAGCCAGCAGCGCACATCATCCAAAAGCTCCTGCTCTTTTCTGGGGATTTAGTCTAATAACATCAGAGCTGTCTTTTAAAAATATTAAAAAATATTAAAAATATTAAAAATATTAAAAATATTAAAATATTAAAAATATTAAAAAATTAGAAAAATATTAAAAATGTTAAAAAATAAAAATATTAAAATATTAAAAATATAAAGATATTGAATAATATTAAATAATATTTTCTTGGGACTTTTCCCGAGGGAGGAGTGTGTGATCTACACCCGAGGTGACCAGGATGGGTTTAGCTGTTTAGTACAAGTCTTGAGATAACACATCAGCTGCTGGAGCTGAAGTTATTCAGTGTTATTGTACCAGGTACTGATTTTTATGACCACTCTTCAGTCTGCTAATTTCACCAATCTTTGCTCTTTGAAGCATCTCAAGCCCTGGGACGACGTTATCCTTCTTTAAAGATCCGGCCGTTGATCCACGCGACGAAGCAGTCGAAAATCAAAGCACTTCAGCGACCAAGTAAGACAATCTTTTATTTTTTTTTTAATTCCTATTAGTAGCATTTCTTATTTTACCAGTCTTCTGTATCCTTAGCAGTCATGATGATAAGTTAAATCGGGACATATGTATTAAGGACCAGTATTTATTTTGTTTTTTACGGCTTTATTGGCATTGCAGGACAGCGAGCTGCTCTGTAGGTCTGTAGTAAAACCCCAAAGAGGCATTTTTTGGACAATATTTCTCAGCCAACCTGTGGCATAGTTGCTTTAAACCTTACTGCATCAGTCGTGCTGGTTTCTGCCTGTTTGCAGCAGGCAGGAAGGCTTCCCACAGGTGAATGCGATGACAAAAAAAAGCAAATTTGCAGAACAAGACAATTATATTCTTACAGGAGAGAGAACTACAGCTGTTACCTGTTTCTCCCTCATTCTCTCCTTTCTGCATGAATAAATAAAGCATCCCATCCCGTTGGGTTTTGTTTGCTCTCCAGCTCAGGGGTTTGCTGAAATTCAGGCTTTGTGCTGCTCTTGGGTCAAGTTTTGAGCCAACAGTGGTGTTGCAGCAGCGATGGCAGGAGGACGGAGCAACGGCCAGAGCTGCCCCAAAAAAAAGTTTCTCTGCCCTGTTCCTCGTAAGAGATGAGACAAAACCCACAGCAGTTAGGTTTGGTGGTTGGCAAAATTTTATTCAGTATCAGGTGAAGGAAGAAAATGGTTAAGCTTAGCCGTTAACATTGTTTTATTTAGTTTATTGCCTTTTAAAATCATACTGGAATCAGTTATACTTGCCACAGTACAGAAACGCCAGGAATGGTGGAGCCGGAGAGACTCTGCTGAAGGTACAACTCTACTGTCACTGCTACAGTTCCAGGACTCGCGCTGTGACCCGACACTGTCACAGGGAGAAGTTCCTGAGGTTTCATTTCAATGAAATGTCAAAGAACTGGATTGGGTTTTGCATTCCCCTCCATCTGCTATCATCTGAACCAGGTTACAAACTCCTCCTGGGGAACGTGTTATATAACCTCCCTTGTATTCAGTTTAAATAGCAAATTTATTTTTTTTTCCCCCAAATACAAATTTGGATCTTAATTAGCTGACAGTGTCTTTTTTTTTTTTTTTGGGTTTTTTTTTGAGCTTTGTCAAGAAATAGCAGCAGTTTTCTTTTCCAAGCTGCCCCTTTCTCTCCAAGCTGCTGCTGGGCTGCCTTTATTAATAAAAACTTCTGAAAAAGCAAGCAAAGCCCCCGTTGCTAACTGGATAATAAATTTGCAAACAGTTGCTGATAAAATTGCCAAATCCAGCCTATTGTGGACTTGGTAAAGTTTTTGGTGTGTTAATTTCTTGGAAGATGAGACTGTAGCAAGCCAGAAAATGGAAGTTACTGGCCAAAGGGTTTTCCCAAAGCATCTGATATATTTAGCTATTTTTTTTTTTTTTAAAAAAGCAGATTTTTTTTTTCTTTGCTGCTTTCTAAGGATTTAGACTGGATGAGTCTAAATTGAGATCAAACTTTCCTGTGCATGGATAACTTGGACTGTGTGCCTTCATTTTGTTCTCAGAGATGCGACTTGCTGAATTTTGCCAGGAATGGTTATGAAACTGTTCCTGAAAGCAAATGGGGAACTATTCTCTCTCTCTCCTACTGCAGGAGAGGTCTGGAGCTTAATCACAGCCAAATAGCTTTTGAACTGTCACGGAAAAGCCTTAAGTACATCTTAGGGCACATATTTCTAAAAGAAAAAAAAACAAAAAAAAAGGCAATTTACTGGATAGGGATAAAATGATTTGCTCCTGGGATAATTCTATAAAGAAAATAGAAATCAGCCCTTCTGCCTGCCAGTCCTGGGGTTCAGCCACCAGACTGGTCCTGAACGAGCGGTAACTTAATGATTTTCACCCATTTTTCCCTAGAGCTCCTTCATCTTTCAAAAGAAAGACCCCAGACCGACACGGCCGTGGCGAAGAGGCTGGTGACCCGGGCGCTGGGGTTGAAGCACAAGCAGCAAGGCGGCTCGGTCCCCGAAGGGCTCCTGCCAGAAACCTTGGACCAGGAGGAATAAAACCATCTCAGCTAAAAAAAAAAAAAAATATATATATATATAGATGAGCATGGCTGTGATATTAAACTGCATGTGGACCAGTGAGTCGCCCCAGGGATGTTCTCTGATGGATGAGGGCTTTTCTTTCTAAAGTTGGGTAAAAAGTTGATGGTTAATCAGATGCTGAGCTCAAGAGCCAAACCCTCCCAGGGCTGCTGTTAGCTCTTTGCTACGGAGAGCATCTTGTCCTACTTCTCTGTTACTCACTGGGCACTTGCAGAAGGTAAAGCTGTTTAGAGAAGCCTGCTCTATAAATTTAAAAAAAAATGCATTGGAGAAGGGAATTCTATCTTGTTGGCAAAAATTCAGCTGTAAGCAAGAGCAGAGCATCTGCAGGAGTCAAAAAAAAAAAAAGCTGTTGAATGTTTACTTTGTTGTAATGTTATTGTTCAAATATTCCCACAAAAGTGACAAGCATTGAATGCAAACGAGTTTCAGGGTTTTTTTCTTATTTACAGCTGAGATTTTAAAGAGCCTGATTTGTTGCACTGTGAGCAGAGCAAGTTGTCAGCCACTGATGAGGAAAAGAAAACCAGAACGTGCCTGTGTTGGTTTGCCCAGAGCCTGGTGGTAGGAGATGCTGCAAAAACCTTGTGGCAGCAGCAGCAGAGCATCCAACTCTGCTTTTGCTCCAGCCTGGCATCTTGAGAACAAAACGAATTTTTCCAACTTAAAGTGAGCTAAAAACCTTTGCTGGATGCCACCATCTGGGCCACTGGATAAATTAAATTCTCTAACAGGCATTAGCAAAAAAAATAATATTTCTGTGTTCTTTCAGCCTCACAACATCCCTGTGAGGTAGGTTCTGGGTGGGTACAGCCCGTTTCGGTCCCTCTAACCTGTCCTAGAGTAGACATACACAAATGGCATAGAAAACAATTTTTTCTGGGTAAAACTTTTTTTTTTTTATTCAAGTAGCTGTGTCTGAAAAAATCTGTAGCAACGCGCGTCCTCAAACAAACAGAGGAACACGCCGAGCACCATTATGAATTGTACCAAGTGTAAAAAAATCCTATTAAAAGAGAATTTACAGAGGTGGGTCTGTGACAGCACAGGTCCGCATCCCTGACGATGAAAGCCACAAAGTGACCTCTAAGGTGCAGTGATGAAACAAAGCCTTGAACTAATTCATCCTTTAAAGACAGGGTGAATATCCAGCTGGGAAGGTGATACCTAGAGACGCGTAGGATCTGTAGCTTACTGTGTACTGGAAAGTCACAGCCCCCTGGGCTCATCATCAGGAGATCTGGGTCTTCTTCTGGGTGCAGGATGGAGGTGTAGCATCGTGGAGCCCCGATGCGCTCGGAGAAAAGTTCTGCGTGAGCCGCTCCGCTTACGAGGTTGTGCTGGGAGTTGACTGTTGGATACAAGAGTTTCACTGCGGTATTAAATTCTGCTTTATACTGTTCTGCTCAGAAAAAAAAGCTGCTCCAATTTTTTTTTTTTTCTCTTTCCTGTATTTCTTTGCTAAAATGGAGTAATCCCATGGCAGCACTGAGGATTAGCTGGGTTCGGGAAGCAGCGTTTGCATCAATGGTTCAAGCTTGAGTCAAAGAGCTTAAAGATAACCGAGATTAATGCCTTGAAGAAAACGAACGGTAAAAAAAAAACAAACAAACCACTTATTTAGGTTGTTGGTACCCAAAGAAAAAGGCAAATTGTGCTTGCTGCAGCCTGGACCTACATCTGGGAATAAAGACGGTGCTGCAAGGCGGAGGGAGGAGATCTCTACGGAGACGGTTGGGATGGTGATACCGAGCCAAGGAGAGTTTAAAAGCCTTGCTCCTACCTATGGCAGGAGGAGGGAGCGGAGATACAAGAGGCACCTGGTGGTTTGAGCACCTACAACGGGAAGGAAGGCACCTTTAGAAAATAATTTATAATTGATTGGTTGCTTGATTTCTTTTTTTTTGTGTGTGTGCAGTGGTTAGGGAAATCACCGAAGCAGGAAACCTCGCTTCTTTAAATAGTGGGGTGGGAGGCGACGCTGCTCTATCGGCTGGACACCTTGTTATTTGTGAGTCCGCTGAAGTGGTCGAACTTCTGTTCCGTCTCGTCGCTGAAGGAGCCACCTGGGGAGAGCACAGGGGTGAGCAGCAGGCAGGGTTTTAATTTATTAATTTAAGCATTAAAGTCTTTGGATGGCTATTCGACAGCCTACCCTCAATTTCACCGCTAACCCTTGTTGCTTAAAAAAATTAGGTGATGACCAGCAGGGACCCATGAAATGGTCTCCTCCCTGAGGCTGAGTTAAGTTCTGTTTAATTCTCTTACTTTTTGCTAGTTGGGAGGCAATTAATACATTTATCTTTAAATAGAAATATTTTCAAGCTCAGCTGGGGAGCCTGGGCTGAAGAGGTCAGTCCCAGGTTGGTAATAATTTGAGCCTGGGAAGAATTTGCAGTTGCTTGCCCGGACCGACTCGGTCACTCTGAACAAGGTCTTGGATGGCTCGAGAGCTTTCCTTACGTCTGACAGTCTGGGGAGGGAAAAACGCTCGTTTTTATTTACAGCAAATAGCAGCGTGCGGTCTGGGCTCGGGATCTCGTCTTTGCAAGCACGTACAAAGCGATAACAGGAGCAGAGCGGGACCCCCTCACCTATGTGGCAGTTGTACATCCAGATGCGCTGCCCGTCGTACCGGCTCCTGCATTTCATCACGTTGTTTGAATAATCCGATTCGGCCACTTCGTAGTTGGGGTTGATGACAACCTGGGGAGTGATGGAGAAACACGACATAAGGACAATACTGGTCAGAGCGAGACATAATCCACTTTTTCATTACACCATATAATTTTTTTTCTGTTTTTAAAAAAAAAAAACCCAACTCATTTTGCAAAGAGGCAAAACCAACTTCAAGCCAGATCAGGATCCCACCTTGCCCCAGGCGCCGGTACACCCTCACCCTCCCTTCCCTACATTTCACATGACAGCAGCACAGACCAAAGCAATTCTTTCTGGTTTAAGGGGCTGTTTTCCGAACCAAACAACTCCCCCCACTCACACCAGACTGTGGGCACACCCCGAACTCCTGCAGACCCCCCGAGAACGGCGCCGGTGCATCCCCAAAGGGAGCGAGCGTCGCTTGCCAACAAGGCAACAGCGGGATGCTGCGTGTGTGTTGTTATCAGAAATTCAGAGTACAGACAACGCCGTTATTACCGACATCCCCAAGGGATGGGATGGAAGCAGGGGCTCCAGCCCTCCCCTTCTCCCGTACCTGGAAGAGGTAATCGCCGGGCGGGACGTCGGTGATGTCGATCCACTGGCAGTCGATGTCGTGCCGGTACACGTCCCAGCAGCCAACCGTGATTCCCTGCTCGCCAAAATTGGCGCATTCGTACTGTTTTTGCACATCTGCAGGAGAAGAGGCACGAGATTCACATCTGGGCGGGGAATTTCCCACGTCAGAGCTGTTCTCCAGCTCCAGGCACAGCATTTTGGGGGAGACTTAACACAAGAGGGTCTTGAAGCTGTTGAACTGTTTCACTGCGCGGGAGGAGCTGCTGCCATCCCATCATCACCCAGAGGCGTATTTTGGAATTTCTCACTTTACAGGAGTCGGAAAAAATACGCTTCGATTTTCAGAGGAGCTCAGAAGAAGGATGCTGAGGTCTGAAACCTCAACACTCGGGACCTTCGGGGACCCTCCGTCCATCGGAGACGGGACGGGACCTCCGGAGACCGCTCCGTCCATCCAGAACCTCGGGACCCCGGCAGCATCTTTGCAGCCAGTCACCCTATGGGANTGCCATCCCATCATCACCCAGAGGTGTAT
The DNA here is from genome assembly GCA_013400615.1 of Syrrhaptes paradoxus. Classification (NCBI taxonomy): domain Eukaryota; kingdom Metazoa; phylum Chordata; class Aves; order Pterocliformes; family Pteroclidae; genus Syrrhaptes; species Syrrhaptes paradoxus. Next base: position 3,416 of record VZTO01016608.1, on the reverse strand, counting down.
TTTGGAATTTCTCACTTTATAGGAGTCGGAAAAAATATGCTTCGGTTTTCGGAGGAGCTCAGAAGAAGGATGTAAGGAGCTGAGGTCTGAAACCTCAACACTCGGGACCTTCGGGGACGGATGGGACCTTCGGAGACCGCTCCATCCATCCAGAACCTCAGGACCCCGGCAGCAACTTTGCAGCCAGTCACCCGTACGGGGACAGGAATAAATTCCCAGCACAAAGGCGAACAAACCTGCTTCGCACTCGGTGTCCTCCAGGCAGAAGCTGGCTTTGTGTCCCTCGGCCACCTTGGTGCCGTTGAGGTTCAGGAGATCGTAGTGGGTGAAAACCTCCATGCTGTGGTAATGCCTGCAGGGCACAGAGAGAATTACCTTAGGGAAAAACACACACCCCCTTAATTANAAAAAAAAAAAAAAAAAAAAAAAAAAGCCATCATCAGCCAGGTCATCACTTCTAGTGGCCCCTGATATTCACCTGAACAGGAAATATTTCCCCTGCGAACGGAGCGGGATGTACCCAGAGCAGCAGCCTGGCTCTTTGTAATTATTTATTTAAGCAGCAGAATGTATTTATTGGCAGAAAACTAACAACAGATGGAACCAGCTTCCCTCAGCGCTCGCTCCGCTCAGATCTCAACATCCCGACAGCTGGGTTCGCACACGACTCGTTTCATCGGGGAAGCGTCGGTGTCGGCTCAGCCCGGGCTGGGATGGGGAAGGATCCAGCACCGCGGGGCAGCAGCGGGGAGGGAGCAGGAAAATCATCCTGCAGACCCCTCAGAGGCAATCCCGGACCACAGCAGGGTTCGGGTGATGCTGAACTCAAGAGCATCGACCTTTTCCGTGCCGCACTGCTGCTTCAGCAAAAAATTCAGCCTGTGCTTCGGTGCCGTTGAAGTCCCTGGACTCTTAGAGCAGGGAAGGGATGGAAGGAGCCGATTAAATCGGAGCCGCGTGCTCCACATGGGCGCGTAAACGCCGTCACGTTGATGCAACATGTTGAGTTTGGTCCCAGCCTCGGAGTCGGGAGCAAACCCGCAGCGTGAGGACATCAGCGGGTGCCAAGAGGGGAGAGGGTCCTTCAATTCCTGCACATCGCCCCCAGCTATGGGGGTGCTGGGACACAGCAGAGCCCATCTGCACAGCTCCAGCCTGCGGAGTGAGGCAGGAAAAGAAAAGGAAAGAAAAAAGGAAAGAAAAGGAAAGTAAAAAGGAAAGAAAGGAAAGGAAAGAAAGGAAAGGAAAGAAAAAAGGAAAGAAAGGAAAGGAAAGAAAAAAGGAAGGAAAGGAAAG
>VZTO01016606.1:0-27874 GCA_013400615.1 Syrrhaptes paradoxus | reverse complement strand
TAAATGAAATATATTAACTCTGCACTTTGGGTAGTAGGCAATAGTTTATCTTCTATAGAATATGAACACCATATGTTATCTTTCTGTGGGTATACAGATGGATGAAAGCATAAGACTTTTTTTTAAAAAGAAAACACAACTTTTTGGGTCTTAATTGCTGTTTTCTAAAACAAGAGTGTTTATACTCCAGAAGAAAATGTCATAACCTTTTCCTTTTGACTTCCCAAATCAAGATTATTTATTTTTAAAACTTACTTTCATGAGATATACCAAGACTTATTATACACCCACTTTCAATTAGTATATATAAAAATATTTGATGTTAAGTTTTCCAAAAAACATTTTCACATGGCAAATAATACACATAACTCCTACTAAGCAAACAATCTACCCTCAAGTTGCCTTGATAAAAAGTCTTCACTTCAAACAGTTTAACACAAACCATTTAGTCCCCATTTATTATCATCACTCTTTACAAATTCAGATAACAGTTTATCTGCTTCTGCATCTTTTCTGATATTCATCTCTGGTTCCACACAATGATGTTCAAAATGTTTGGTAAAATTAGACAGCTCTAAGACCATCACAACATGACGCAGTCCTACCCAATACATTTGATTAAGTTTTTGTCTGCAGAACATCAAAACTGTAAGAGGTGTCTTACAGGGAAGAACAAATGAAAAACTTGAGGCACAGATCTGAAACGCAGGTAGCACAGAGGAGCAAAGCAAAACTCCATCCTACCTCTTGAAGCCGCAGTCGAACTTTGCTAATGGCTCTAATCCAATGGGCTCTTGCTGGAGGAAATGGTGGCGGCTCACTGTCACCATGGCAGCTTAAAGGCAAGAAACAGAAAATCACTATGTGAAAAACACTCATCTGTAGCATTAAAGATTCTACGTTACACAGTGTAATCACAGCTTCAGCTCTGGAAGCTAAAGTAACCAGCAGGCTCCCAGTAAACACAGCCTTGCACATGCTCTGGGAAGTGAGAGGCTAAAGAACAGGTTTCCCTCTATGCAGGAACTGTCTTGGAAACTGAGGAGCTAAAAGATATAAACTAGGATACAGTCCAAGCCCAGGAGTAGGATGATGTTGGTCAGAACATCAGGAAAGCAGTCCAGGATACCTGATCTAGTCAGTTCAACACACTGGTGCAATAAATGCACACACAAAGAGGACCACTGCCTCTTCCCACTCACCCCTACTGCTACAAATTTACAGACCTTCTTCAGTGGAAATACTGGCAACAGGGCTCAGATGTGTTTTTTCCCCATTCATTTCACCTTTCTCACTCCACCCTCTCCTACAGCTTTTCCAGAGGGCATGTGTATCTGGCAGCAATGCTCCATCTCCGTGCCCCACAGCACATGTTACACTCCCTAACCTCATGATACAGTGGGCCTTGGGTTGTATTCCTTCCTTTGCATGTTGTTGAGGTGTCAGTCACAGAGACAAACATCTGTCTGCAAAGCACTTGGCACTGCTGACAGTATAAAAAAAACCCCAAACCATAGCTAATAGCAGCAAGTGTCTATGCTACACATCTAGCTCCGGTGCAACTCTAAGGATCAACATTCAGAGCTCAGTTCCATGCATACTTGGTGGAGACAGGAAAGCATTGCCAGAAAATGGAGAGAAAGGGAGCCAGTGCTGCAGGAGTATCCAGGTTAGATGGCTAAATTAGCCTGCAACAGACTATGTGAACAGCCTTCCCTGTGAACAAATATAGGCCAGCCATTCTGGGACAAGACTGCTGCTGCTCTGGAAGGAAAAGAGGAAAGTGAGTCAGAGTTTAAAAACAGTTTAACACTTTTCTAGTCTTGTTTTCCTTTTTTAGATCTTTAGCGTAAGGGTTGCCTACACATGAACTGCTGTGGTTAATTCTCTCCTATAAGCACAGTGACACCAGCTGTACTCTCCTAAAGGGTACAGACAGGCAGACATCTTACCATGGATCTAACTGAACGAGATGAAAACAACCCCTCATACTTATGAAAGTATAACCATATCCACGCTAGGGGCTTCAATGATTGGAGTACCTCAAGGAAAAAAAGTCATTCCCCAAGCTAAGCGGTGAAATTTGAAATTCCTGTAAAACCTGTACAAAACCCAGTGTATTGCTCCCCCAAGCTTAGCTGAAATACATTTGAAGACTGATTTTCAATACTGCTGACAGCTTGGAAAGCCCAAGTGCAAGGACAAGAAAAACTGCCACAGTGAGTCAGAGCAACGCGTCTGTTCATATTGTAATTCTACAACTACATAAACACCAACTCTAATTGTGGTAGCCTACTATACAAGAATGGAACTAGTGCAGTTCTAACCATGACTACACGTAGTTCTTGGTTGCTCACACGTAAGCTTGATCACACATGAGCAATGGAAGAACCTGTCTTGGGCCAGACTACATTCATGACACCAGCAACAGAAAATAACGCAAATGAGATTCAAGGCACTAGCAGCCACTATTCTTTACACATATAGCAAACATAGTTTAAGCTTAGCCAATGTCTCATAAGTAACCGGTCCTGCACATAAAGATCAGCAACATGAAGTTAGTTATTGGAGAAGGCTGCAAGAACAATGTACATAATTTGCTCCAGGAAATAGCAAAGAGAAGAATCCTCTTTGAATTAGTTGAACTCAGTAACTGTTTCACCTACCTCACTTGGGCTGCTGCACCAACATCCTTGGGCTTCTCAAGTTCCAAAGGTAACTTAGCTGCAGAATGGTCTGCACATTTCTCGTCTGTCCCAACCTTCTCCTCCTCTCCTTTGCCACGAGGCTCCTCTTGCTCCCTGAGCCATGCCTGACTGTCCTGGTAGCTGCCCAAACTGCGGCAGGAATGATTCGACTGATCATCTTCTTGCTCAGAGCCATGGGCACTTTCATGAGAATGGTCCAGCTCACTTGGGTGAGAGCTTCCCTGGCTGACATTACAAGAGGAGCCGTATCTACTACTGCCAGCAGGACTATGAGAAAACAAGAAAAGTCCATCAGAAAAATCAGCATCTTAGAGAAATGCAAAGCAATCTGCACATCTAACAAACTGAGTAGGACACTAAATAGTACTGAAAAGACATGTTATGAAGTCATATTTAACTATTATGCTCCCTGAACTAGATCTAGACTTCTGAACCTCAAAACTTATGGTAGGCAGTAGAAATACTTCATACACAACCTGCCAGTATATAGACCATTATGTAAATAGTCTTTTTTGCAGCAATTGACTACTTCTTCACCTGCCAGTGAAGATATTCTAATAACCAGACAGGAATAAGAATGGAAAGATAGCAATTTAGAATGGAAGTGTTTCTGTCTTCTGCAGTTTCACTGCAGCTAAGATCTTGACTATGACCATTTAAGCTATTGTTAAAAAAAAGTTAACTTACAGTTAACTTTATATATATTATACATTTATGATAAAATACATTACAGTCAAGATTAAGGTTGTCAAGATTATTAACTTAAAAGCTTTTACAAAAGCAGAGCAATTTTTCAAAGGGAAGCCACATCTCACTCCAATAGAGCTTTTTCAAGAATTTAATTTATATTAAAAAATGCCACAGGGGGGTGATTTCTGTGACTCAAGACACCACTTCCACGACTGAATTCCTAGAATCTTCACACAGAACACAGTGCATAGAAATTTCTCATGCAGTCAGGAAAATCATGGCCAAGAATTACACAGCATTGTTTCTCTCACTTGCACACTTAGGAGAATTTGAAGTCAGATAGGAAGTTCTGGGAGTGCAGTGCTGCAACTGTATGATCAGAGACACAAGTTTCACTTACATACCGCAGTGATACAAGTTTATCAAGTCTCAGTTTTGATTTTTAACTTCACACATGCTCAGGACTGAAAACAGACTCATGAAATACTGAGACCTTCCTTTATTGGCTTTCCTAGCTGCATGAAACAACCTTTGCACAGATTTTAGGAAGAGCAAGCATTAGAATACCTTCACTGATATCTCTGAAAATGTTTAAAAACTTCCATAATGTGAAATTAACCTAATTAGTTCTATAATATATCAGCAGTAAGTTAAATTTCTCTCCAAAATTAAAAGCCTTTACCTTGCATTTTGAAAACAAAATGCTCACTCTTTCCAATACATTCTACCTACTGTTACTTTTTTCTTAGCAAATACGACATAATTATCCCTAAACAAGAAAGCAAAGTGAATTGTATGCAGCAGAATTAACACAGAAATAATGTAACTTCTGAAAGGCTAATGAAATTAGCATTAAAAGCATCTCATTCAGTGGGACACAGTATAAGAACATGGGAAATCCAATTACACTTACAGGAAAGAGTGGGAAAAGGTGACAAAATGGTCTAAGGACTTACACATATCTAGTGACTGAAGTTTGCCACATCTTCTTGTGACAGCTATCAGTAATACTACAAACACTTGACAACACGTAGGGGATAGGACTGAGCTACCAACATCAGACACCAAGGCCAATATCTACTGCTGCAATATTGCATTATAAATGGTCAAAAACTTGAAACCATTTATTATGCCTCATTTGTAACTAGCCTTTTCTCATTCAGTTGTTCCACGCTATTCAGATCTGCTGCCTGTGCGCTAGGATGAATCGTTGCTACATTAGAAGCAGAATCAAGCTCAGTTTCTTTCAGTTCAGGCTTGTCCGGTGCATGCTCTTCTGCCTGATATTCTTTCTGTGGTTCTTCTGCCTGATATTCTTTCTGTGGTTCATCTGAAATCACGTTCTGCTGATCTTCTGACTCTTTATCAAACTTGTCTCCCAGCTTTTTGTTGGATGTATCATCAACAGCATTTGCACCAGATGGTTCTTCAGAAAGTTCCCTGTCTACAGTGTCAGGCTGCTTTGAAGACAAGTTTACTTCTATATTTGCATCAGTCAGTTGATCTGAGACTGCAGATTTTGAGTTTTCATCTGAACTGACTGTTCCTAACACCTTGTCATCTGGTTTTGACAAAGCCTCTGGTGGTATATGTGGTTCCCTTTTGGCAGAGGTCTCCCTGTTGTCTTTTTGCCAGGGAAAGGAGAAATCTATTTTTTTCCCAAATACTGCTCCTTGGGCACTCTCTGGCTTACTCACCTTTTCTTCACTACCTCCTTCAAACAGAGTCGAAGAAAGTTTCTTAAAGCTTGACATGAGGCCCTGATCTGCTCCTGCTTTATTAACAGAAGGTGGCTGCTGAGAGAAGAACGACCCAAATGGCTTTCCACCATCAGCAGATGACATAAAGCTGAATTTTGGTAAACTGGGGATGTTTGGAATTTCAAAGACCATTTTACTACTGTTTGCATCTGGAGGAACATTATTCTGTTTACCGTGTTTCTTCAAGTCATGTTTGGAAGCAGTCCTTTCTGCAGGGACCTCATCAATTGCTAAATGTTTCTTCTGTTCAGGACTTTGCTGTTCTACCTCACTCATCTTCTCTTCATTCAGCTGAAGCAGATGAGCACTGGGATCATCAGCTGGAGCTGTGGGTTCTCCACCATTACTGCTGATCATGTTCTGCTGATCAACACCAGCATTGGCCTGATCCCCTGTAACAGCAGGCTCTGATTCAAGCGTTTCCACTTGGGAAATGCTTGTGTCTGCCTCATTAGCTGGGGCTTCCATTTCCAGTTCCAGCCCATGAGTAGAACCGGTCTGAAGGATGTCAATGGCTGCCTTGTCTGTAGAAGCAGTTTGCTCCTCTGTTACATGTGAAGACCCCACATCTAGTTGGTATAAATTTACATCAGTCTGGTCAGCAACCTCAGCCTGCACTGTATCAGCTGCATTACTGACATCAGACTGGCATGGCTTAGTATCTGCCATCTCTGAGGGTTGTGCATCATTATCCAACTGCAGAACCTTGAGGGCTTGATTTTCAAGAGAGACTGCTGTTTCTGGGGTGATCATCAAAGGTTTCTCTTCACAGGTTTCTGAGCTCCTACTTTCCTCAGTTCCTGTTTCCATAGGAGACTCTTTTGTGGAGTTCTCTTCTGTTGAAACAGGCAATATATCCTCCTTCAGAGAGCTCGTGACATCTCTTTTAGCCTCTCTAGCTGCAGCTATATTTTTTGTCTCCCTAGAGTCTTTTTCTGGAACAGACTCAGTGACATCTTTCACACTACTGCTTTGAGGTTTAGGGGTGGATTTTGGAGGCATCTCTTTTGGAGAATCTTTTGGACCTTTGAAAATGCCAAAGAGATCATTTGTGAAAGCTGGTGCTGGGCCACTTGGGAGGGATGAGAAACCAAAGAAAGAGGAGCTTTTCTTCTGTGCAGTAGCAGGTGCAGTAGCTTGAGGTTGGGAAAAGAAACCAGATAATGTTTTAGGTGGTTTCATTTTTGTCATGAAACTCGAAAACATTTCAACTGAAGAATCCAGCACTGATTTATCACTCTCAGATTCCTTTGGTTTGTTTTGCAAATTAGATGTTTCTGGCATTTTAGAAGGAGAATGTACCTCTTTTGTCTGTTGCAACCTGCCATCAAGAGTTTGTTCAGGTAATTTCTGTTCTGGCCACTCACGCTGTACACATACTTCTTCAGAGACCACTTCATTTTTCATGTCACTCATAATATTTAAGTCATTTAGACTCTGGGAATCCATCTTATCACCTAAGACCATACTATAATCTTTCTTCTCAGAAATTTGTTCTTTTGAAGAATAAGGCTCTTCTTTATCAACAGGAAATGCAACACTGTCCATTTTCCCTGTGCTACCCAAAGCATCTTCTTCTGCCCCTAAGGAAATAGTCTGTTGTCCCTGAGAACCCTCCTGCACACTGGAAGTCTGAAGGCAAGGACCAGAAGCAGCCAATTTGGTTACTGCAGCATCATCAGTCTGTGGAAGCTTCTTTAAGTCACTCTCCCCAGCTACCTCAGCAACACTTTCTACGTTTTCCACAGCCAGTGTTTCTGGCTTATTTTCTGGCATAGTGAGGTGATTAGATATTTGTTTGCCAGTCACTGCTGCAATAATATCATTAACTTCTTTTTTGTTCTCTGCATCTTGTTGCCTGGCAGAACTGCTAATTTTGACACCAGAGTCAGTGGAAATATTTTGCTTCACATATGGCTTAGAGTTCACTGGTTTAGCTGGTTTTGTATTACTGTCCTGTCCTGGAGCAGTTTGTGACTTTTCATCCAAAAATGACGTAAAATTGAAGAAGCTAAAGCTAGTGCTTCTTTGAGGTATGCTCTTCTCAGCTGTTGGACCGCTGGAGAAGAAGGAGGGCAGATGAAACAGCCCTGCTGTTTCTTGCTGCTTTCCACTAGCAGGAGCAGGTGCTGAAGGCTTTGCTTCATCTGACCCAGTGAAGAAAGAGAATATGCTCCTACTGGCTGGCTGTGCCGGCTGTGATTTTGAAGCAGTGATATCAGAAACTGAAATGCTGAATGGCAAACTGAAACCTGACTCTTTAGGTTTCTGATCTGGCTCTGGTTTTGCCTGATTAACTGTGCCTCCTAAATTATTTCCTCCTTGCTGCTTTGCTGTAACCATGGGTACCCTACTTTGCTGCACAGGTGACTGACTCGATTGGCTTATTTTGGGACCTACACCCATTGGCTTCTGTGAAGTGTCTCCAGGAGGCACTTTTTTACTCTCAGGGGACTCCTCCTCAGCTTTTCTGCTTCGTTGTTCCCTTTGCAGCCCAGGGCTAGGAGAGACCTGTCTGTCCATGCCTTCTGTTCTCACCCCTTCCTTAGGGGTGGAGGACAGACATGGCATACTGGCACTCTGAAGACCCCCAGACTTCTCAGTTTGTTGTCTTGACTGAGCCACAGTTCTGCTACTGGATTTTGGCAGATTTGTAGTACTTGAGGTTGGCTGAGAAGACACTGAGTCCACTCTGAAGAGATCTCCAAGGGATCCAAATAATGATGAGATGCTGGAGGTTTCCTTCTGATCTGGCTGTATCACCTTTTCTGGTTTATCATTTTGATTTTTTGCCAAATCTGGTGATGGCTGTGGCTCTTTGCTTACTTGCATTTTAAAGAAATCAAAAAATCCAGAAGCTTGTGTTTTGTTGGCAGCTGAGCTTGCAGAAGAATCTTCTCCAAAACTGAACAATTTCAGAGTGCTTTTAAATAATGTTTCCTCAGGCTCAGTGGCTGGGTGACTCCGATTTGACTGTGACTGAATAGGTTCATTAACACTTGCATGCCCTTCAAGATGCCTGGAAGCCGGTGTTGCTTTAACAGGTCTCTCTCCCCGCATGGGCCTGGCATCTGGAGCAGTTTCACTCAGCTGAGAAGGAGATTTTGTTAATCCTGGTTTTTTAACATGGATGTTTTCATTCCGATTTAATTGTGGCTTTTCATTTCTAGCAGCCTCCACATTAAGTTCTGATGAAGTATTTCTTCTCAGTTCTGATCTAACAGGAAGCTTTTTCCCTGCTTGTACCTCATCTAATTTTCTGTTTGGTGTAAGTGATAAAACATCAGTTTTATTTTCAGATGGTTTTGACTGTGTGTCTGTTCTCTTCAAGACAGACTCCTCTGATGTCCCAGGGTCAGGACCTGAAGACTTTCCAATTAGTCCACCCAAAGCAGAAAATAAAGAGCTAACTTTGTTCACTGGGGTTTTCTTATCTTCCTCAGTCTTTTTGGCTTCTGTTTCTCTTTCAGAAGATACCACAGTTTCTTCAGCTTTAGGAGTAGACTGAAACAGATGGAAACCAAAGAATCCTGATGACCCACCCCCAGTAGTTGTCACAGGGACAGTCTTGTCCACCTCCTTGGTGTGGACTTCCTTATTCAGCGATTTATTGAAAGCTGCTCTGGAATGTGTTCTGAGATCAAGGGTTAGTGGAGACTCCTCTGAATAATTCAGGGTTTCCTTCTCAGGTCTAAAATCTACTTTGAGTTTTTGAAGCTTATAACTTGAGAAATCTAATGGCTGCTCCTTCTGATAATAAATAGACTCTTCAAACATTTGTGAAAATGTTTCCAAATTCATGTTCATTAACTGGTCACTCCTCTGCAAAGCTACTGACAAATCCAGAGGTTTATTTGTTGTATAATCATCTAAAGACTCTTCTTCAGCAAACCAAAATAGTTCATCTTCGCTGCCAAGAGGGACTTTAAAACCACAAACAGCAATTGTGTCATCTTCTAGCACAGCTCTTGGAATGGAATCCATCTGAAAATTATAATCCCAGCAGTCCAGGTAGGAATATGTTTCAGGAGCACACATGTAGACATACTGTCCAGTAGGATCAGTGAGCAGCGAATACACATACTGGTTATCACTGTACATGTAATATCCACAATCACCATCTTCTGATGGCCACCATATACCCTGCTCAAGCATCATTAGCCACTCCCGATATTCCTGACTATAGGATGAGTACATAAAGCTCTCATCTATACTTAAAGTATCTTGGTCAATTAGAGTCCACATAGTTCCATCACAGCCAGAGGAGTAGCTTAAATCCATGGGCAACTCTTCTAATGAGTAACTGCCATCTTTTTCAAATGATGGAAAGTTACTATAACTTTCACTGAGAGAATTAGCAGTCCATGCATCATTTTCTTCTGAACAAACATCTTGAAACATTAACTGGTCAAATGACTCATATGACATTGCACTTAAATCTAAACTCTGTCCATCAGAATTGCCATTAGTCTGCCAATCCATCACATTTGCATTTCCATCCTTTTTACAGAGATTTACTACCGTATCATTTTCAGACCAGTCCAAGAACTGAGTGGGCAGAACAGAGTTCTGGTTTAACACGTAGTAAACTGGTACTGCTATTTCATGAGTGTCAGCCAGTTCCCCCACTTCATATTCCCATTCAAAGCTAGAATGGCTTCTTGTTTCCTGATAAGCTGAGTACCGCTCTGTAAGGTTATAGCTTTTATTAGTCAAATTCAGAAATCCATTTGATCCTTTGTTTAAAAGGGTTGGAAGAACTCTAGATTCTGCATCCTGGTAAGGGATATGCCTACTATTTATAGGCTTTCCAGATAAGTCTTGTACCTTGTCTTGAACATTTAGAGCATCAGGGAACACAGGATGCCCACAGTGGGGAACCTGGGGCTCAGCTGTTTTATTTACTCTTGCACTAGACATGTGGTCAGTAGTTTTGGAAGATTCCACCGTTTTCACATTATCCAGTTTCTCCTTTGGTTTGGGTAGGAGATTTTTTAAGAAGCTGGAAGCTTCCTGCTTTTCTCCAGTGCTGCTTTGAGTGTCAGAAGCCATTACTGAATTGCTGGGTTTTGTCTCTGAGCTAGAATCCTCACCTCTATCAAAAAGTTTCATGAAGCCTAGAGAGTTTGTTTTCACCTTCTCTTGCTTACCTTCAGACAAGTTTTCACTTGAAGCAAATTTAAATAAGCCAGAAAATAATCCAGGAGAAGTGTTCTTCTGGCCATCACTCTCATTTTTAGCAGTCAAGTCTTGATTATTGGCTGTGTTTTCATTGGAAGAAGTGTGAAGAAATCCAGAAAGAAATCCTGGTGTGTTCTTCTTCTGCACATCATCTGCTCTTGCAGCTTCTAGCCCTCTAGCTGAAGAGATGGATTCAGCAGAACTGTCATTTAACTCTGGTGCATTTAGTCTTCCTCCCGTCAATCCTCCTTTTACATTTCTAGGTTCCTTCAGAGTACTCTTAGTTCTCTGCTGCTCTCCTGCACCTTTAGAGGTATCAGAGGCACTCTCCTGGTGTTGTTTTCTGTTTACTTGGGCACTAGATAGGTTTTCTTTATTCATGTTTTTTGTTTGTGTGAGCTCTTCCCTATGGTCTGATAAATTTGGAACAGAGCTAGATTTTAATGAAACGGCATTTTCAGAATTTCTGTTTCTGCCTTCAAGCAAAGAAATGCCACTAGAATTCTGATTACTTCTTTGGTCCTGTGGAGGTGCTAGATTTTCTGCAGAGGAAAATTTAAATAACGAAGGAATGAAGCCTCCTTTCTCATTCGTATGTTCCTGTTTTTCTGAAAAACCCAACCCTCTGAAAAAATGAAGTTTCCCAGTGAAAGGAAATGAATGTTCTTCATTTGATGAACTATTTTGTCTTATATCCTCCTCAGACTTATGGCCTTTAAAATGCCCAGATGTACTTTCTTTCTGCCCTTGTTCGGCAGAAGGAAGCAACAACTGACTGAAAGACTTTTTAAGCGGACTGAAAAAGCTTTCAGATGCTGTACTCTGATCTTGAGGCTGTGAATTAAGTTCTGCATTACCTCTGCTTTGCTTGTTTCCCAGTCCAGTATGCTGATCCCCCAAGCGATTTGCAGGAGGCTGCTCCCTGGCTGTGGGCGCACCCTCTTTCAGAGTGGCATCTGGCTGTTTTGTAACATGATGCAAATCTGACTGCTTCTGTGGCACATCCTGCTGCTTGGGAGCCAAGAGACCATCAAAGTTGGCTTTCAGACTGAAGGAACTGACTGAGTTTGTGAGCCTGCCAAAGATTGAAGACACTGAAGTGGTATTTGCATTTACCTCTGCCTCGCTTCTAGACTCACTCGTCCGTACGTCTGGAATAATGCCACTGGTCCTGGCTGCTGTCTGCCCAGATGGTCTCTCGCTTCTGCTTGCCTCATCACCTTTCACAGGATGGCTGCCCTCCTTGGTGTGTTCCCCTTTTATGACTTCTTGTTTTGGCACTTCCTTCTCAGAGATCTTTAAAGGATTAAACATGCCTAGAACAGAATTCATAACTGAATGTTGGTTCTGCTGGCTGCCAGTGGTGGTTCCTTGTGATTGCTGAAGATGTTGTGGTGCAGAAGCCTTACTGTCCACCTCAGTGGTTTCTGACTTGTTGAAGTTTATGTTCTGGGCTCTTTTATCACCACTCACCTGGGATGGCAGCAAAGAGTGAATGGAGAACTTGGTATCAGCTTTATTATCTGCTGTCACTCCAGAAGATGAATTCTCGCTTTTGGACTTACCAGAAAATACATTGAAGATTCCACTTTCTGATGAGTTTTTGGTTTCTGTCTTCTCTGGAGTGGAAGAAACCAGCTTTTCAACAGAGGCTGTGAGCTGCTTTGTACTTGACCCCACCTTTTCAGTGAAAGAGCTGAACAGGGAATTCACTGTATTCTTCACACCTGACAAGTCTGGGAGAGATTCAGGTTTGCCCTTGGTACTCTCCCCTGCAGCAGGATGTTTGGTCTGTTCAGACTTCCTGCCTTCTCCTGAATTATCAGCATTATTCTGCTTCAGTGACATACTCTCAACATTTTTTCTGGTCTCTGGCAATGTACCAAATTTGCTGATTTCTTCCTCCTTTTCAGCCAAGTATTCTGAAACTGATTCTACTAGACACTGAAGTTCATCCATTGTGTCTATGTACTCCTCACTGGGTTCTTCAACAGGAGACAGTATTAAGTCTTGCATAGGATGACCATGCTTGCTCCCTTTAGTCTTGTGTTTTTTATCACAGCTAGCCTTTAACTGAGAGCCCAAATTTGCAGGATGATTAACAGTAAATTTTCTCAAATGGCTGATCTCAGAATCACACCACTTATGTGAAAATGTAGCCAGTTCCTCCATTTCATCATCTGAAACAGGCGAGTACTGGAACTCATCAGAAGCACTGCTGTCAAACTCCTCAAGGATATCCACAGGCACAAAAGTGTTATCTGGCATCCCCATGAGTTTCATGTCCTCACTGCCACTGAGGTGAAGTGAGCCCTCATGGTTCACTCCCTGCTTGTTGGGCAGCTTGCCACTTTTAACCATTAAGCCATTTTTGTACGGACGCAGGATGGGATAAGCAGGTAAACGTTCCTTATTTTCAGAGCTACTGGTGTATTTTCCAGTTTTATCATATACCGGGAAATCATCATTAAGTTCATTAGTTGCCACACCATTGAAAAAACCTGTTTTCTCCCCAGGAAGCTGCAGATCTTCATTAGTTTGCATGCTTATTTGTTCACTCTCTTCAAAATTGTATCGTAGCTTCTTTTTCCTTCTTCTATCTATTGTATCGTATTCCTGAGGATACCTAGGGACATCTACAGACCCTGACTCCACACACACATTTTGGCAGCACCTTGATCTTTCACAGTGATTAAAATTTTCTCTCTTTGAGAGAGTTTGCATCTTTTTTACATTTGTTTCCTGCCAACTTCTATTTTTATGACTCTTTTGTAAGAATTCCTCTATTAGCAGTTTTCCCAGCTCTTCGTAGTTACTCTCCTGTTCTTCTTCTCCATCTTCAGAGTCAAATGGGATGATCCTGACTCTTTTGTTTCTAGCTAGAGATCCTTGTCTAAGATGACAAATAAAGGGGGTGGGAGAGAAAAGGAGAGGCAGCAAAAAAAAAGAAAAAAACAGGAAGGGGAGAATTACAGTTTTAAAAAAAGCTCTAGAAAGGACAGAAAAAACAGTAATGAAAAAGCATGCATTAAATAAAGAAAATTAAAATCAGAAACATCTAGAGATAACAAAACTGAAAACCTGCCAATCTACCACCACACTTCAATCAGATAATCAAAATAAGCAGCATGAGTTATGGTATTCCACCGGTTACAGTTGCACAAAATTTAGAAATGCCTGTTTGAAGGAAAACAGCTTTTTGTGATCAAGTGAGGGCATACAGCCTTGGCTGCACCAGTACTCTGCTGTTACTTTTTTAGGCGTGCTGAAAAAAGTCACTTATTACAGTAACAGGACTACTTCGAGACACGGTGCCCACGCACACCGTTCCACTATGCTATGCATGCATTTTGGTCATTCTAGGCTGCAGACTTTGTTTTAGCAGTATTCATAAAACACAGAGGCATTTCGTTTCTCTCAAGGGTGGCTACAGAGCAGAGACTGCATGCAAAGACTCAGGAGTCGTTGGACTCCAGGGAAGTGGGAGCAGGGGACAAAATGCAATCTGTGCACACCAGCAACACAAGGCCAGCTACTCCACTGCTCCTCTTTGCTGGGAGGGCTCTCACTGCAGCTAGTGCCCTCATTGGGCCACTACCAACACAAAACAAAGATCCTCAGAACTGTTACTGGATCAGAAGGCAGAACAAAGCATAGGCAATGGATATTAGCCCATTGTAAGCCTCAGATGCTTTTCAGGATCTGTACTTCCCATTTATAATGCATCTAAAATAAATCCAACAATCTCTACTTGTCAATCGTGGGAGAATGGATTAAAGAAGCTAGTGTTTCACTGTCAAACAATCTGAAGTAAATAGCCCTTGGAATTTTGGGATTAATTCCTAGCCCTTGATGAGAAGGGTCATCTCAATTTTTCAGCAACCCAAAGGCTAATAGCAAGAAAGCTTCCTCTTTATCTAAATTTCACAAGAAGAGTTCCTGCCAGCCCACATAAAAATAAACAGGTAGGAAGTGTAAAAAAATCAAAACACTCGTCTCAAAGATGCACTGCAGCTTTGTCTCACTTCATTCATTGTTGAGAAGTAAGTAGCATGCGGACATGCATGCCCTGACCCTGTAAGAGAAGGGCAAGAGAAGGGAAAGGGCACGGGGCCCCCGGCCATTGTATGGATACTGCTAATACAAGAGTCTTCACCTTGAGAGCTGCCTGAGGCACCCCAATATAGGATACTGATAGGATAGCCCTGAAACAGAAATAGGTCATTGCATTTTCACTACTGCTGGGTTAGTGCTTCATTTCCACCACTACTAGCTAACTTTACACTAACTGGAAAGATACTCATTACTTTAAATGGGCCCTATTGTATACAGTTTAGAACACTTACTACATTTCTTGCCTGCAATTTTAACCCGGTAATTGAAATAATTTTCTTAAAAAAGCTAATGAAATTTAAAAGATTTTCAGCACCACCATAGTTACTGGATAAAGCCCTTCCAAATCTCATCTGGAAGCAATGGGAGCTATATGAATGCCTGAAGAGCCATTAGCTGTAAATGAACCAACAATTGACTAATTTGGACATAAAGGAAATTACTTCTCTTTCTAATTGAGCTCCTACCCCCATAAGTGCATCCCCTGCCACTCTACAAAGCATTCCTTTTACCAGAAATAAAGCAATGACAAGAAATCCAACACCTGAGAGGAGAAAAAGATGAAAACATCAGCCCAGCATTGAACAACCACAGATCAGAAACAGAGCCAAGGCAAGCAATGTGTATCGGCTGGAACGTATCACAAGACCACTTCACAGCAGCAACAGCAAGGAGACAAGCACACAGGCTACAAAGAGGTTAACCCACCTATCAGACAGCTCTCGAGAGCGCCTGCTCTCTATCGAGCACTGGCGGCTAGTCATTTGACTAGACTCAGATGTGGACTCTAGGTCAGTTCGGCCACTCACAGTGGAATCTATGCTATCATATCGCCTTGGAAGTAAATAGAGCAAGAGCAGGGAGACATGGAGGACACATGGTTACACAAAATGAACATTGCAAATAAACATTAGTACAAAAAAAAAATTCTGAGGGGAAGATGTCTGCTATTCTGAAACCAAACTGGCTGCTGGCAGGAAAACACACTGCAACGACAAACAAGAATAATGCTTGTTATCCTCAGGAGAGGGGGGAATAAAATATATGTACTTCCATCAAAGGAACACGATTACATGGAACAGCTGATAAAGAGGACCAGAACTTTTCCAGCCAAACTCAAACGTTGTGAAAAAAAAAAGAAGCCTCAGGTGTCAGTACAGACAGTTTAAACTGAAGCATTTTGGCCTAGACAACTTTTTGCCCAATCCAAGACAGGTTTTATCAGAATCTAGAATCTGCCTGGGACAGCCTCCTACAAGCTGACATTTTCTCAGCAATCACCAGCTGCAGTCCACAAGGAACACTGATTTCATCAGGTAGCTGCCTGGTCCACAGCACATAGCTGTTAGGAGCGGAAGTCAAACACAATCTTGTTTTGTAATCCTCAGTTACAGCAGTGTTTTGAAAATATTTAAGATCTACCCACATGCTTCTTTTCAGCCAGGTCTCATTAGAAAGACCTTTCTGATAAGAAAGAGAATCCTACATAGCTTTTTTGGAAAGCTTATTTGCATTTGCCAAGTTTTAAACATTAAATATGTAGCAAAAAATCTAGCCGGGCACATGGAAAATGCACATGTGACCAGGAATGCTCAGAGGGAATCAATCACCATCTAGGACTTGCCTTCCTGAAGCAAAAGTAATTTTAGACCAGAGCAGACTACAAATCTCAGTTTTAAAGTAAACTTTATCAGTCCAATCCTTTCATATCAGTATTTCCAGGAAATCAGAAAAAAAAAAATCATACCAAAAAAACAAACCACCATTCTGTCTTGGTATTCTTCAACAATTTAAACCAAAAGTGCCTCTTTGGAAGGTCTTACAAAGGCATTTGTCCATTGGATACAGTTAGAGGTTCACACAAGATTAATTGTATTGTCAACGCCACTCCAAGAAGTCACATAACTGCAAAAACAGCCAGACACCATTGGCTTACAGGCTGGGGGCCCAATACCACTGTTCAGCTTGGTTCTTCCATTAAAAAAAAAAAAAAGCTTCAGCTCATCTTTCCAGACTCCCAGTAGGATCTTGCGCAATTCTACCACTGCAAACCAGCAGCATAGAATAGCATGGGAAAGGGAATAACTTGCTTATATAAGATATTTAATGGACTAGGAACAGAGCACTAAGAATGATGTCACACTGTAGTAAATGTTGTTTTTTTTTTTTTTGGCACATTTGCCTCTGCTGCTTGAAATCTCAGTAACAACATTAAACGTTACCATTAAACTTCAGCTTTTCCCATTAAGAACCATAAGGCAAAAGGAGTAAAATTTAGCCTCATTCATACACCCATGAGGGCAACTGAACGCAGGTTCAGGCTTCAGGAAACAAGAATATTCTTATCAAGGGGGATAAAGTAGAATAAATCAGTTATAACACACATAAAATCCTGCATCTCTAACCATGACAGTGTTTAAGCAACTGCCTCTTCCCTCCACACCAAAGGCAGAAGCAGCAGCATGACCTGTTCTACACACCCACTCTTACCAAGCTGACCAGCACTGTCCAATTTCTTCTGCTTTCCTTTACACTTAATTCATCCCTTATTTGGAACAGTGGTTTTGTAAAGCTTCTACATTTCCCAGTACAGGCGGCTCTAGTTCACAGCCATTGATCCTGGTAAGCTAAGGTGGTAATGCTTAATACTTAAGAAGATAAAAGCAGTTGTGAAGCTACTGATTTATGGTTAAAAAGCTCATTTAAAGCAAGTAAACTATCTTTCCCACAGCTCAAAGGAAGCCAAAAGAGAAAACACACTATTCAAAAACCAGAACTAATTGCTTACAGACTTTATTCTTGAATATGCTGTTTTGGCAGAACTAATAGAAGAACAGGAGCTAATCTGGACCAAAAAATAAGTCTGCCCCGAGGAAGAAACTCCTAGTAGGATAACTCTCCCAGACCATGTTTCACTGTGTTCGGAGGCACACCCATGCAGCGGTTCTAGAGCAACCAATTACCCAGTGCTCTGGCCTTCAGAAGGTAAGTTGAAATTACAACCAAGAATAAATGACTTCAGAGTTGAGTGTATCTTTAAAAGGTAAGTCACTAAACTGCTGGAGGCAGTGTTAACATATAGCCATATGGGTTTTTCCTGGTTCACAGCAGAGCCTCAGTGCTAACACAACATGTAATACCTTCTCATCAGAAGCCTTTCAGAGCCCTTGAGCTACCCTCCTCTGCTAGCGTGGCATCCTCAGGGTCTGCTGTGAAAATCAATGGGAAAAGAAGAGCTACATGGAAGACAGCACCCACCTGATGGTCGCATGCTCCCGATAATCCAGATCGTAATTTTGTAGAGAGTTAGCACAAGATTCTCGCAAGACCCCTTGCTGCTGCAGGCGTGAAGGTGCAGTGAACTGGTGCACAGAGGCATTGGGCTGCGCAGTCGTATGGTACGGAGGAGGAATGCTGTTACTCGTCTCACTGCGATAGTCGCTGTCTCGATCATCCACAGCACTGTCAGCATCTTCAAAGGCTAAGAAACAAAACCAGTTAAGAGCACAGCTCTCTCAAGTTTCCTTGCTGGGACAGTGAAGCCCATATATTTTTTAAAGAGTGACAAAAAATCCTATTTTTGCTACAGAGGTATCCCCATCTGGTAGCTGGTTATAACCTCCAGTTCTCTCAAGTATGTACAAAGGAACTCCAGTGACTGCCTCCATACCCTCCTTTCCCTCTTCCTGCCATAGGAGTTTGTTTCTCTTCAGTCATTCTTAATAAGTAGATTAAGATATTTGTATTTAAAACAAAGAAAAAAAAACACCCTGACACCCAACATTTCAGGATCTTTGCTGCTGCCAAAAATGAATATTTAGATGTTGGGAAAATAAAACCCAGAACATTCCCTTATGGAAAGGAGCTCTTTCCTGGAAACTTTTCAGGATCTAAGCTGTAATACTATCTCTTCTTCTTGGCATCCTTAACCAGTACGATATGGTTCTGGGGTATTTTTAGTGCCTTTTTGTTTGTTTTGTAAAGTATTAGTTTAAGTTAAGAGAAACTAACGAAAAAGCACTCAGTAGGAAAAACAGAAGAGCTGGAACAGCAGCTCTCCTTATGAACAATTATATTAGTTCTTATAGGGGAAAAATTGTTAAATTTAACACAAGTACATTAGCTTAAGTTTAGTTGTTAACACTAATGATAATCTTCACAAAGGAAAAAGCTCTTTTCCAGTGAGTCTCTCTCACTGAGAAACACTTCTGCTTGCTAACCCTTCAGAAAAAGAGAACAGAGCTGTAGTGAGGAAAGGTATCAAAAATACAATATTGATATACGGCTGTGTCTGTCTGTGCAGGAAGCTTTGCAAGCTTAAAGTGAAATACACACACTGTAAGGCAGTGGAGCACACCATTAACATGCTTGAAACAAAGGAAAATAAGGATCAGCCACTACACATTCTGTCACCAAAAGCCTGCCTAAAAGGGACAATCAAATTAAAGCCCCTTCTGGTAAGTTATTCAATGGTATGTGTCCTACACAGCCATTCACCATGAGGCTGAACAATGAAGTGAAAGTGTCGCTTCCACACCAGATCCTTAAAGAAAACCTGAATTTAATTGCTGATATTCCAAGCAGATGGAATGCAGCATCATGGAACACCTTTTTCTTCCACTGACACTTCCCACACCTCCAATTCAATTTCCGTTTTTCTTAAATCCAAGGTAAAATTTGTTCTTAGTGATCCTTTCAGTTCCTTTCCAACTGAGTAAGATTACATCAGTGCCCTAAAGTGGATGGAAGAGCAGAAAACAATCCCAGCAAAAAACGTCTGCAAAACACAAACCACTTGAAAAAGCCTCGCTCTACTCTCTTAAGTACAATCAAATAAATTTGATTGTCCACACTGAAAATGGAGTTAAGTCTCTTGCTTTTTAGTCACTGAAATGCTGCATAGTTCTTGTCAGTCTCTAGTCAATTGAATGGAAATGAATAGCAATCATATACTGCTTTATTCAGCTTTACTAAAAGCGCAATGTCCATCAGTTTTATTACAGTTCAGTGCTTAGGAGAAACACTCAAGATGTGCTACACAAAAATTATTTGATATGCCAGAGTACCAAACCCCCCCAAAGGGCATCAAATTTACAGTCTGTGGAGCAAGGGCTACTCTATTTGTAGATCACAAGGCACCCACCATCCTCAGAAGGATACCGAGCTATTACTCAGCTGAGCAATGTCATTGCTGAATAGTTGAGCCATTACCATCTAATGCACCATAATTACTTTTACTGGGACAGAAACACCGAGAGCTTTCTAATGCCTCACTTGGCTGCTCAACTAATTTATTCTTCCCATCAGATGTAACTCCTATTTAAGGTAAACCCTAAATGACTCTGGTATGATGCAAAGTTCTTCCAGCACAATCATTATGAACACTTGTGGAGGCCCAAGGCAGCCCAACTGAGTTACAGGTTCAGGATCTGACAAAAGACACCAGACCAACAGCTTCAGGGATAAGCAATTTATCTCACCATGATAATATAATAATAAATATGAATCAGTAGTCAAAATTATCTGGGTCAAAAAAAAGTAGTGAATCCAGCAACTCGCTAGAACTGGGCTGAACTTAGTATCAGGGCACGCAAAGACTCAGACATAGTTATCAGGAAGCAGGACATAGCTCCTCTGGGTCAGCGACTCTGCTCAGCTGATGGGCTCAGAGATTTCCAAATTCCCTGATCAGACTGTTGCTGAAGCACTATCTGGGTTTGTTAACTAGTCATTGCATCTGACCTCTACACTATCAAACTAAGATTTCCCATATGAACCACAGCATCTCTAAGCAACACCTAAAAATAGCCGATTAGCTTAAATGTTAATCAGACATTTACAGCATATATGTTTAGAACAGGTGGCACCAGAATTTCTCCCAGTTCCTAGTGGTGTTCAGCATGAGGAAGTCTCTTAGAGGTTGTGACACAAAATGCCTGCTCAATGGTACATTTAAAGGATGCAAGCCTCCAGCTACCACAAACGTCAATGAGGCAGGAACACATTGTTGCTCTGATATATGAGCCATGCACCTGCAGCATCCATAGATGTTAATTAATACCAAGCAGAAATCCTCAACTGACTCATAAATGAGGGCCAACTCCAGAAACTCTTATTCGTGGTGAACTGCACCTACCCTATGAGCAATCTCACTTAATTTGTAAACGCTTCTGCTACATAGACATTGCTCAGCCTGATTAAAAGCACCAAAGCCTGGCCCACATGTGGCTTAGAGTGCACATCACCTTTGCAAGAAAGTATACTATGAAATGCCTGCACATGGTGATGATCCCATTCATTAACATACTTAAATTTTATTTAAGCAAGAGACTGACAAGAACTTGCAGAAGAAGCTTTGGCGATGCAGCACCCCTTCACAAGGAGAGGTCAGGCATTACAGCCCATGTTTCAGCAAAATATCCCTCACAACACACATGGAGTAAGAAATTCAAGCACTATTGTCTTCAAACAGATGATACACCAAGTCTTCTATAAGGAAAGTTGTAGCTTAACTGATATTCAGAGACCAAGGTCAATTAGTAACAAGATACATAACAATAAAAATAGAAAGACAGTAAAAATTTTATGCTAGTGTGAGAAATTTCACATGTACCAAAGAGGTCTCAAGGGATGAAAACTCCTTCTTTGTTGCTGGACCCGCTGTGTAGAGAGTGGGGGGTAAGGCTGAAGGACAGGACAGAAGCATGCTGTTCATGTTTAATAATTGAATATTCATGCATATAGGCACAGCATAAGAAGAAAACCTATTGGACCGTCACATTACACAGTAGGATTTTACAAAGAGTGGGGAAAAAAAAAAAAAACAAAGTCAAGAAAGAAGATAGCTTCTCTGAAACAAACTGCCTCCTGGAAACCCTCTTATTCCTCCCTGCTCCTTCCTACAGAAGTTATTACAACACTGCTGCAGGGCAGAACACACATGGTTTTTAATATACTGACCTCAAAACCACTTTGCACAGTCCTGTCACACCAACTCTACTAGTCCCATTTAACCTCTGGCAACTTTCTTTACGTCAAGGTTCAGGAAGGAAAGCTAACAGCAAAATTATTACAGGTGGCTGGATGAATGCACTTTCTGAAGTGTTTTGTTGTTTTAAGGTCCCAATGCACAGCAGGAACTCCTTTCAAAAGGTTGCATTCAGTTGAAATTGCCTCCTGCTTTTCTAGAAGTGATGCGTCATCAGCCACTGAGCTGGGGTCCAGTCCCTAAGCTTAGTTATCCTCCACAAACTTGAGCAAAAACTTAGACAAAAGCAGTAAGCGCAGCACCCTCAGGTACTCTGGAAGAAGGAGGTTCATGTAAGGTTCTGTATCTCAAAATCACTACTACTTCTCCAAAATAAGCCACCAAGCTTTTCACAGCTTTTGTCTATTTTTATAACAGCAGAAAATAAGGTGTACTAACTGAAGGAATGACTGTGAGTCCAAGTCCAGAAGACATCTCTGCCAGCTCCACACCAGATTCTTTGCAACTCACCTTCCCAAACCTTCATCCATCTAAATAGCTTTTCATGATAGCTGCCAACAACTTCTTTCCTTAAGTCTCAGAACCCAATACTCCAACGTCTACCAAACCATCAGTCACTTGTGACAATCACGTACACTTCCTGAAATCTTATAACAAAAATGTGTAATAGTTTAAAGAGGACTATTGAGGAAACAAGGAAGAAAAAAAAAAACGCAAAAGGAAACAAGGGCATTTTTTTTGAGGCTCTCCGTGCTAAAAAATCATAGGTTTTAAGAAATTAAAGTGCATCTTTGCAGGTCATTAGTCCATCCTATTGCCCTCACCACTTAAAAATACATCACAAATTTCCATAACTTTAAGACAGCAAGTTAGCAATATTCAGTCTTGAGTCTAAGAGCTTTCACAACCTTGTTTTTCCCACTTCAAAATACTTTCTGCTGCTGAAACACTCAACAGTCAGGAAATGGACTGACAGTCTGAAGTGCAAAGACTGACTTGAACGTCTTCCCTACTTCTTTAAGTCTTTCCCTTTTGTAAAAGGAAACAGAACAGCAGCACAAGATACCTCTTTTCTAAAGTGCCCTCTGCCCCACTAGCAAAGCTCTGGGCTGCAGCACTCCTCTTGCAAGAAGCGCTCATCAGGATAAACTCTTCCAGCTACCAACGTTCTGTTTCTGCTACTTCCTTCTCACTTGCTGTTGTAAGTTTACAATTAAAATAATATTTTTCATTATATGGTCAAGCTAATGGAGCTCTCTTGGAAACTGGCCCAAGCCTGCCTATGAGGATGCTAGCATGATTTCAAAGAGGACTGCACAGGAAAGACAAAGTAGAGAGAGGGACAGAGGGAGGGATGAGGGGAGCTCCATAAATACAAGTAGCTTTAAAAATAAAAACACCAAACATCAACGCTCCAGATAAACAGGAAAAACACCTTCTGCACAACCCTTCTAAATCTCTGAGTGACCAATGCCTAAGCATCCTATTTCCCTCCAAAACACACAAAATTGGAGAATAAAATACTACTAAAACAAAGATTAGTGTCCCAAATAGCTTTATACAAAAGTTCAGTTAATTCTCAGTTATCCTATCACACCTTTGAGACGTCCAACACTGACAGCATGAGGAAGCTGGTCAACACTGCTAATGCCAAAAGAACTTACGGTTTGAGCCAAGACAGCAGAAGAAGGAGGACAAAATACATTGTGGGAGGAGAAACTGGGAAGTTACTAGTGGAAGACTTCTGAAAATGTGGAACAAGCCCACATCTGAAATGCACTGTAACATTATCGGGACATTAGACTTAAGTTACATGGCTGCAGCAAGAGTGTCAAAAATGGGAAAGCATCAGGCAAAATCTCCTCCCTGCTGACAGCAGTCACATTGGCCTTTCTTTGCATGCTCCCCTGAGCAACACCCTCGCTCTTCATTTTTACACAGATGGATGAATCTTTACAGGTCCTGGACGAATCTTTACAGGTCCTACAGGCATCAGAAGCCATGCACTGTATCTTGAGCAAAAGCCTTGCCTGTTAGAACTTGAAGGACTTCCAAAAAGTGAAGATGCCTCATGAACATTTTCTGGAAAAATCAACAAAAACCCTGTAGCCTCTACACAAGGTATTACAGCAATCTTCAGGTGCAGGCATTAGCTCTATCACAGGCAGCTGCAGTATCTGAGTTTTATCTTTCCAAGGCTAATAAGCACTAGTTAAAGAAAAGCCCTACCACTTTTGCCATGATACTGTCTCACTGAGCTTGAATTTGCTACAATACCTACAACCCTTCTGTCACACTAGTATGCATTTGTTCCTATCTGTAGTATTTGGAATTTCAGTGATCACTTCCAGCATATCTTTACACCTTAGTAGAACAATAACTACAGCTTCCCTTGTGTTTTTCAGTTATTCCAAACATTGATGTGGGTTTACGTGGGTACAAAGACCAACACAAAAGACACATATAAGCAGAAAAACAGAATCACCATTACAGGAGAAGAGTAATAGTCCAATTCTGCAATCTTATCCTCTAATTCCACTAGAAGGCACAAGCAAATAATTTAAAACACGTCCAAAACAAAGTGAACAGTGAAAAAATGAACAGACAGCCATCCACACAAATATGAAGATTCAGTGAATGTAAAATAAAATACAACGGAACAGACTTCCTATATGCATGAATATTTCCACTTTCTTTGTACTGAATCATGCTGCATCACTATAGAATCAGAAAACTTGCAAGAAATCAAACTGTTACGTACTCAGCTGCTCTCCCCATCCGAAATAACTCCAGTTGCCTGCATGTAACAACAATGGCAGCAAAGAATAGGAATGGAAAAAAGAAAGCTTAGAAAAACAAAACCACAAGCACACTTATGTATTTAAAATGGCTTAGAGATTGCAAGCTTGAAAACGTAAGATTTTTTTCCTTATAAATACAACATTAAATTTATTTTGGGGCTTACTCTTCGCTGTCCAGTTTGTTTATAAGACATTCTGAAGATTAAGATCACTATAAACTCTAGGAATTATTAAGCAATCATACACTTATTAACACAAGTAGACAAAATACTTATCAACACACTACTTAGCAAGAGCAGTTAAACACTGTTATTTCCTAGTACACACATTATCAGGATTATAGACAGAATGTCCCAGCAACCAGAGTCCGGTTAAGACCAGTATCTGATTCTAGGCTAAACTCTGCAAGTCAAGTGGCAAAAGTTGCTTCCATTTCCACTTCTGCAACCTTTCTAGAACAAAGGTAACTCAGCAGTGAAAGCACCACACTAGATTTAATCATGTGAAAAACTGCGTGCATGTAAACTAGCGTTAAGTGAAGAGTACTTCCTTAGGTAGATATACAAGTAAAAAAAAAATCTACAGCTCACAGCATCCTAAGGATGCAAACAGTCACAGGTTAATTCTACAACAGTAAGCAAATCTCTCTCTGTTAAAATTAAAGGTGACAAAAAAAATCATGCTAAAGCTAAACAGCAAGTTGGTAAGACAGCTAAGTTACTACTTATCAATACTCATGTATCTTAATACCAGGCTGGATGAGGCTTTGAGCAACCTGGTCTAGTGGAGGGTGTCCCTGCCCATGGCACAGCGGTTGGAACTAAATGATCTTTAAGGTCCCTTTCAATTCAAACTGTTCTCTGATTCTATGTTTTCACCTCAAGGTCATACATACTGAATATGATGGAGGCAACAAATTACTACATACAACCCTGAAAGCACCTTGGAAGCATGCACATGACTTTCAACTCCAAGAAAAGCTTCAGAGCCAGCACTTCTAGAAGATGGTGTGCGAAAAACACTCTGAAAGTGAAGTTTACATGAGTGTTGATGCATAAGTGCAGCAGGCAATAAACAAAACCTTCACATGCAGGCAGAGAACAAGTGAGAGCTTTCTGTCCTGGCTACCAGCCTCATCTCTAGCTACCAGCCAGGCATATGTTTCTGGGAAGGAGACAGCTCAGAGGATTGAACAAATCCCTTCCCTTCCCCTCATTAATAAAGTTAGAATGGGCTAGTTCTTGATTTTAGCTAAAAATAAAAAAATTATTTCTGAAAATAAATATTTGTCTTAAAAATCTACCACAAGACTCGCTGAGCAACAACTCGTGCTGGTGAGTAACTTGGCTTCCCAAGGCTTTAGTCTCTATGCACATGCACTACAGGAAGACCCTGGTGACATTTCAATTCTATGGGGNACTTCTATCATCTAGAAGAGCTTCAAAGGTAAGTCATTCCCTTCCCACTCCTACAGGAGTGGGAAAAAAAGTAACATGTGTGTTTGCTTTGGTCATTAAATGAAGCCACTCTGACTAAGTACTTACCGCGCTGATTTAGAAAGAACCACATTTAAAACTACACTGAACACACGCCGTTTTCATGGGTATAAATGAGTTATTACTCTCCTGTCTACAGGAATAACAAAAACTTTTTTCCTGTTTACAGAACTTAACAAGTGAGAAAAACTGAAGTCCATAGAATTGAGCACCAACAGACTACAGTCTAAGATATCACAAATGCTGCTTCTCTGGTCCACAGCAGCAAGTGTGACAAGCCACCACTTGGACAATGCATGCGAGCCAGCCATGCTGGCAAGATGAAGTTGTACCCAGATGCATCAGAAGCCTGCCAGGATCCACAGATAGAAGAACAGGGTGGAGAGAAGAGCAGCTGCCTTTAGACACCAGCTCCTTACCCTCCAAGTTTTCTCACATTGACAATTTGGGTCTTGGCTAACCAGGGCACAACTAAAGACTAACTGGGAAGACAGCACTGCAGAAAACAGAAAGAGATGCAATAAGAGAGAGTAAGGGATTTTCAGCCAGAATCTTAAAACTCCACTTTTGTTTGTTTTTACTAACACCCACTTCACTTCAGCATCTAACATTTTGGATAAAAGATGAATTTATTAAAGATTCAACACATATGCTGCTTCATTTAAGATTCAGCAGTTAACAGTATATATCTCAGTCCTTCAGCACAATCACAGAAGAAAGACCTGGGCTGACAGTCTTGATATTCTGAAGGTTAACGAAAACAGAATTTCTTTTTAGCCTTTTCAAGTTGTTTTTCTGCTTCATAAAAATGATGTGCATGACCTCATTTTAAGAAAAAAAAATCACTTTCATATCACCTTTGGGAACTAATTTAAACCTGTACAAACTTGAATTGAAAACACCAAGAAGTCCACACATATAGAAAATGGAAAGTTGTAATTCTGAAAACATACAACAACAACATACATTAACACTGGAATAGATGATACAGACAAGTCAAACTAGTTACTCTGCTCTTAAACACCAACAGTGTGTGCCTCAGTTATCACATTATTTTGTATTCATAAGTTTCAGTACACAAAAAAAATAGGTTTCATATAAACCTTCAATTAAGGACTAAGTGATGCCAGCAGCCTGGTGCTTTGGATGCTACAACATTCTTGTTGTTAACACATTTTATAAAGCACATCTAAGTTCCCACAGTTAGCTGAACATAACATATGCTTGTTCTGTGTCTCAATTATGCAACTATTCAAGGAGGAACTCCTCCTCCCCACTTCACACTGTCAAGCCTGGATCAGCAGGGACACTGTAGAAAAACAGAATATTCCAAGTTTTTAATGTAGTCTAATTTGACTGCCTGCATGCCATTTGGTTTCATTTCTGTTTACAAGTCTCTGAGAGTGGCTGGAATGTACTATCCCCATCAGAACATTGTCATTTACTTCTGTCCACTGCTTACAGTCATGTTGATAAATTATTTAATCCTCCTGCCATATTCCATGCTGAGCAAAGACAGAACATCTAAACAAGTTTATAGAAGTAAACTAAGCTCAGGAAACTACACTATATTTGGTGCTGATAAAGTACCATTTATAGAATACTAGCAGAGTTGGGAAGGTCCTGGTCAGTTCTTTCTTCTAGGTTTAATAAATCCCCTTTTCCCCTGGCTCACCCTCAACACAGTGCACACACATCTCAGATTCCACAAAAACATACAGCTTTCCAGTATTCAATCCACTTCCCAAAATCAAACATGGTATTTTACTGGAATAAGCTTCTAAAACACAAAACAAACTTTGAATAGCTTTTTAGAATGAAATCAAGCTTTCAGTAAACGGGATGACCAAGAAGGTTTTGTATCAAGTACCACCTTTTTCAACTCACTTCTGGAACATCACCGCTGAGGGCTGCACAAAAGGACATGAGAAAGCACGAGAGGGAAACAAGCTAGCAGCTGACAGAGACACGGACAGGCACTAGAGTAGGATGCTAGAGTACTCTCCTTGCTCACTACTCCCCTCTTTTTCACCACATTTTACTCTAGTTTAGCATTCAGCTTATGCTGAAATTTTTGAGCATATTTCACTAAATGAGATACCCCTTCTGACCACCTTTGTTATGGCTGAACAAAATC
>VZTO01016605.1:0-14286 GCA_013400615.1 Syrrhaptes paradoxus | reverse complement strand
ATCTGGACACAGTCCTGGGCAACAGACTCTAAGTGTCCCTACTTGAGGGGGACCTCCAGACGTCCCTTCCAGCCTCAACCATTCTGTGACTCTCACCCACCTACTTGTTATCCTCTGTTATTCAACACAGGATCAGAAAGCATCATCTGCACACCTGAAGATTAGCATGTCACCAGAAAATATTTAGCAAAGGACAAATGACATAATTTTTCTCATACTTGGACAGTCTCTCGCTGTATGCAGTTTTACTCTGAAAGTTAGATAATCACAAGCTCATTTTTAAAAGAACATCTAAATTCCTATGAAGGCAGCCTCAAAAAAGAGACTTGGTGTGGGTATACTTAGAAGATACATAAGGTTATTTATGACTGAAAGGAAAGCTACATCTTTTAATGAAGTTTCATAATTTGATTTGCAAAGTAGACTTTTTTTTTACAGCAATAGAGTGTAACCACAATATTAATGGATCTTAATGAAAAGAATATATCATAACCCTTGTGAACTGAAGTTCAGAAAGGTGTTTTTTTAATGGAAGATAGGACAATTTTACCTGGATGAAGAACAGAACTAAACTAATTAACAAAATTTATATAGGTCTACATAAGTTATAGTCTCATGCAGCATGGCTCTGGGAGCAATTTCTTTTTGGTACCTCAGCTAGGATTACATAGCAGAGTGAAATCCTTTACTGGGGGAAAAAGGAGAGAGGACATAATTACCTTTATAAATGTAAGACTTGCTTGTGAATATTGTAGTGTCTGAAGGTTTCTATATTTTTTCAGATTTATCCAGAACTATTATAAATTATTTGTACTAACATTCTTAGATATATAGTTGATTTTCACTGTATTTTTTTGCTGCCAGATTCTCATATAGAGAGATTTTTTCAAAAGTTTATTTTAACTTTTCATGCTAATTGCTAAAAACACCCCAAACAACTCAGAATTCCTTGGGAAAAGAGAAGAATCCATCCAGCTCTATTGATTAATTCCCTGCCTTTTTTTCTTTGTTTTCTTGTCTTCGGGAAACAATGGAAACTGAAATGAAAGATTTTTAATTTGTTGTCTGCCTTACTCTTAAAGCCACCAGGAATGTTCCTCTTGGTCAGTTTCTCTGTTCTTATTATATCTGTGGTCACTTTCCTGTCATCCTATTTCTTCTCTCCTTTTCTTTCAATACAGACTACCTTATAAATCTCCTATCATTTTGATTGTGTCAACCTTTCATCACTCCAAGCCTTTGACATACTGATCCAGTTTATCTGCAAGGAAAGTATGGACTTTACTAACAGCTTAAAGAAAACAGATTCAAAATGTTTATCACATGCCCATGACCCCTTCAAATTCAGACACCTGTTTTAGCTCAGAAAACAGATGGCTAAAACTGCAAGTGATCATTAATTCAACATTAAATTGCTGTGAATTTCATATAGTCTGGAATTACATACAAATTACAGTGTGGTTACCTACTAGTTACCATACACAGGAGTTACTGTGTAATTTAAATCACAGAACAAAACCTATAAACCTATTTTCTTCTGATTGCCAAAATTATAATAATTTATTCTATCTGTTATATTCTATCTGTTTTGAGTATATGCCAAGATTTCCCATAGATTCACTGCCAGGAGTGAACCTGAGATAGCGAAAATCAGATCCTGAGTGCAAAAATGTAAAGTTGTTAGGTTTTGCCTCCCACAGTCTAGAACATCCTTCTAAAGGTGTTTTGCTGTAACCTCAACAATTTTATGTGCAGAACAANAGGTGTTTTGCTGTAACCTCAACAATTTTATGTGCAGAACAAGAAATGGGCCATTACTTTGCCTTCCAAAATTCTGATCGTCTAGAGAAAACAGTGCAAACTTGCATTGTAAGAGAATAGTTGGTCTGCCATCTCCACCTGGGAGATTCAAATGGCTATTTATAGAATATTTGTTGCAGTATCTGTCTAGATCTCTGTGGTACAAATGAGACAAAATACAGGACTGTCAGAAAAAGTCACTCTGATAACTACCCAAAACCTATTATATTTTAAGCTAGCAACCTGTATGAAACAACATTTAAAAACCTGAAAACTAAATCAATTTTAGTAAAGAAAAATACTGAAATTGATTATTTAAAAAATCAGCAAGACCCTAGTTATTCGATGGCAACAGCATCTAACCTTTTTTATAACTAAACATACAGCTCCAATAAGAAATGGTGAAATCCTGCAGACAGCTGGGAAAGAACAGAGCTCAAGTACAGAAATAAACCTGAAAACACAGAGAGAACTAACAGTGACATTTTCCTGGGGAAGAGCAATGTAACAGTGAGAAATTTGTGAAAGTTATTTTTCCCACTATCCTTGTGATTCTAATACCCCTTTAAATAAACAAATTTTTAACAACAATTTGGTAACGTGCACAAGGTGTTCAAAACCTTGTACCCAGGTGACAAAGGGGAGAAAAACAGTAACTTTCCACATTTAGCCTTAGGGGCCCCATGTCACACACAACTACGCCACATTTAAATGAGAAAGAGAATGACTTCAGTCAAGCTCATTGCTGTCACTGAATGTAAAAGGAACTAGATTCAGACCTTTGCACATGTTGGGGTGCATTTTACTAAATTTATGTAGCACACTGAAATCCAGACTACCTGTCTCTATAGACTAGGCCTCGGTGGGATCTTAATATAGAGAGACATGTGTAAGCCAATGGCCAAAAAATATCTTAAACTTGAATCAGTTTTTTTAAGCATGGGAGTAACCACATCCTAACTTAGAAAACACATGTAAGTGTTTTACTGCATCGGGAGTCAAACAGACAAATCAAGGGACCCCAGGTATCTCATCTGTAGTCTCTTTTGGAAGATATCCAAAGGCAGGAAAGCCAATATAATGGTAAAACAATATAACGGTAAGTAAGATTCCCCTGGGTACATATCTTTGCTTCATCCATAGAAGTTTTGGCTTTTCTCCATCTATCTGCCTTATGGCATGAAACACCTATCAGAGCCTCCAACAGATAAGTTGCAGCTTCAGGTAAAAATGTAGTTACTCTTGACGTGAATGACACAATTACCCAGAGAAACTCACAAGATGGCCCCAAGGTAACACCACTTGCTTTCTACCTGACTACAGATACCTAGAGTGAACCAACCATGTTTGAACATGTCAAGTGCATCCTTTTCCCAAGAAGGTTTGCACCAACCAGCCTTCAGCCAAGGTGTGAGCCAGGAAAACAGAGATCAGAGGAAGCTCTGCTCTGTACAGTCTGTTTAAAAGAGTATCTTGCTTTTCCATCAACAGATACTCCCAAGAAAAATATAGCATACAATGTTAGAGCTTCAAAGTGAGCTGTCATAAATATAGAACTTTATCATCAAAGCAATGACTCCATTCTTTGCCAGGCAGCATTGTCACGACTATTTGAAAACAAATGATCTTATATGTTGGCAAAAAGGAATATATCACAGGCTGAATTTTAGCTCTGTCTTAGATTGTTTTTCTTGGTTTGGCAATGTCACATACTTGATTTTGTTTCTAACATTTGTGCTCCAAAGAGACCAAAGTGTTGCAAACATAGCATTTATTTTTAGTGCCAATGTGCAGCTAGGCACTACATTTACCAGAGCTGAGATAAATTCTCTTAAATTTGCACATCTTCTAGCAAATTCTGCCAGTAAATTTAGTTTAAATAGTTTCAATCCACATGAGTTTCTGGTTCATTAATGACAATTTTTATTTTAATTGCCAAGATTATTTGAGTCCTCAGATAGTCCCTAACAATCCATTGATTGGTGCTTTAATAAGAAAATCCTAGAGGCAGAGTAGACTTTCCTTTCAATATTAGGGGAATATGTTCTATATAGACAGGTAAGTTCTCTTCCTGCCTACCAAAGAAGTAGGACATGCCATCACAAAGTGTGGCATAAAGATTCAAGATGATCTGCTAGTGGGTTTATCACAACATCATGTTACCCTTGGATTTATCATTGTATATTAGCAATATATTTGTTATCCACATCCTCTAGGCAGACCCCAAAACAAGTTTAGTCCTCAATTTGTTGCTTCTGGTTTTGTTATGAAAGCTTCATGACATTCTTAAACATGGGAAATGTAAATATAGGAAATTGATTCAGGTCCTGGGCAAAGCCATACTTATTCCTCTCCCACACACCTGTGTAATGAGGTGCAGTTGTGAGTCTCAGTTTAAGAAGATTAAAATCATCATGGACGACTAGAAGAGAAAATCAATGAATTACATCTTCTCTGACAGTATTTTAATAGATTCATGTACTGATTGTGAGTACCTCAGTACTCCTGGTAGGGAATTGTTCTCATGAATTGTTCAAACGGTTCTGACACAGATATTCTACTAATGAGGTAGATTTATACAAAACTAGTGAGATTTACTGTGAAAAAATGACTGCATTAGGACTCCTGAAGTAGGTTTTACATTGTTTATAGTTAATGTTTCTGTATTTTATGAAACATTTAACATATTGTAAACTTACTTTCGACAATTATGGTTTTTGCTTTGCAAAAAGCAAAATTGAGGCTTAGCCACATTTTTTTAAATATGTTTTTATAGCTCAACCTCTCAGCTATAGAAATTTCTGATAAAATAGTGTTTTGTCTATTTTTGAAACAAATCTACAAAAAATTTTTAGATTACTTTTGTGCATGGTATAAACAAACTAAAGATAATGGATATGGCAGAAATCAAATGTGATTTATTTTAGTTCCAAAATGTTTCAAATTATGTAATCGTTACTTTGTATTATCTTGCTTTTTCTCAGTGAGGATTCAGGAATGGAAGTTGTCTGAATGTTATTTCCATGAATGTCCTTAGTTCCAACCCTCACAAATGGTATCTTGGGTAACTTCTTTTTTCTTTTTTTTTTCCCCATGTGGTCTTTTATTTTCATTAAAGCACAAGATAAAAGGACAACAACATTTTACAGTAGATATTAATCAGTCAATTTAATAATTTCAACAGAGCACTCTTGTCTATTCTAAAAGCCTTGGACTTTGCTAAAAAGCCAGATGCTACATAAGAAATAATATGTTCCACCCTGTTCCCCTCTCCTCTTTCTCCCCACTTTGAGACTCCCATTGATGTGCCATATAATGTGATGACAGAAAACTCACTCATGACTCATGTACAGGAGTTTACCAGGACAAAGGAGCAATGTAGTTGCACTTTGAATTAAAAAGTAGAATGATGTTTCCTGTGTACTAATGTTATTTTTCCTTATGAACTCAGCAGATGCTTCCTTATAAAAGGTTGTTGATGTTGTGAGGCCAGTGAACTTTCCACCACAAACTCTACGTTTTAGGCCACCCAGCCTAAGACATGAACAGAGATTGGAGATTTTCATTCCAGCAGGGTGCACTTGCAGGATTCTCCCCAGCCCACCATGAAAGGCCAAACAAAGGCAAATAAGGGAGCAGCTAGAAACTCCCAAGCCTTCCCTGCCATCACTGTGCACTGCAGTTTAGAGGTCTTCCTACTCTAGAGAAGCCACAAATCTGAGATCTTATGTGCTCACTAGAAGGAAAGCTTTTATTAAACACAGGTCTAATTTTAAGTACACTAAAAAACTAAAGTTAAATAAAGTGAATCCTATTATAATTGCATCAGTTCCTCAGCACATTAAAGTTCCCATATACAAAGCATTAGACGAATAAATATTATACAAATATATTCCTCCAGACTGTCACAGATATATATCAACTTTTCTTATGAGATGAAAGAGGAGACCTAACAGATGGACAAGATAGAAAAAGTATAATATAGAGAGGCAGACAGGTACCACCAGCAGGATGTTTTACATGCAGTGGTACTTGATCAGTTCACAAGTGTTGCAAGTCAATTAGAAACATCAACTGGAGTTCACTGTCTAGTTGTTATAGATGGCAGATAATCATTAAGGTGCTTCAAACTTAAAGGTCAGAGCTTGAGAAACTCTGGTTCTCAAGTCCTAAAATGCACTATATTTTCAGACATTTCTTTGAGAAAGACCACATTAGTCCCAGTGTTCTCATCTAGCCCACACCATCATGAGTGTTACTCAGGCCTGCACTGGGGATAAGGACTACAGAGTGACTGAAATGAGGGAAAAACAGGAAAAAAAATATTGTATTTTCTTAATTATAAAGGCATTTTACTATCTTAATATTTTCAACAAGTGGATGAAAACTAAGCTGATTGCTTCACTAACTTCTGCTTTCATCCTTCCATCTCCATCTCATCAGTGGAGGAGCTGAATTGCTGCTCTAGGGATGCAAGCGTGCACCAGTGATCCACCAGGGCATTGCTTCATGGGCCTACGCTTAGCTCATAATGTGACACAGGAGTGTCATGGAAGTTCCCCAGCAGGAGAGTTATCCAGGAGACCAGATGGTCTGGGACAATCTTTTACACCAAGGCTATATGCACCCCAGTCTTCCTCCTTTATTATTTTAGTGGTTTCATTTTCTTTTGAACAGCTTGGACAATGAAATTGTTGTTTTAAGTGTCAGCAAGTGATTCTGAACCAACCCTAAGTCCCACCACAGAATCCCATTATCATCTTTCTAAAATATCAGGATCATTGTTCAGATATGTTTAAGACATTTTCCATTTTAGTTTATTTCTCTGAATTTGGCCTTTTCAGCTAAGGTCAATAGGCCTTTGAATTTCCTGTCTTAAAAACAGAAGGCACAGTGATGCATTCTGATGCATTTCAGCTGCAAAAAAACAAAAAACACAAACCAAACAAAATCTTTATCAAAAGCTTGGCCTTAATATCCTTACAGTGCTAGAGATGGAATATGAATGTTTATTGACTGTTTGGAATAGAGGGTCGTTTTCTTTTTCCTTTGCCTTTAGAAAGTCTATTCCACAGTTAATTTCTATAGTAGTAGGAAAAAAAATTATGTGTGTGGATGCCAAAGAATTCCTTTTCAAACTTCCCTTCCATTTTTCTTTATTACACTTTTTCAATGCGAGTAGAATAAAATTGACCCCTAACAAAAAAAACCCACAAACCACAAAACAAAACAAAAAAACCACAAACAAACAAAAAAAACCAACCCACAACACCCAAAACCTGCAAAACCTTATCTGTCTTTCAGGAATAGGTTTTCTATCTTCTCCCAGAAAAACAGTTTTTATTCACTATCAGTTTAAAACTAAAGTTATTACATAACCATTACCATTTTAGCCTGTTGAACAGCTACATATTTGCTTAAAACCCCTGTTTAAGTAACCTTCACTGAAGCTGAACAACTGAAAGTGTTGACCAGGAAGTTATTATTCAAGTGGTTTATTAGTGCTGATTAAATTAATGTAATATTGAATTAATTGTAATATGTAAATATAATCAGGAAGATAAAAATGTTTAAGTTATCAAAAATCTCTGCTAAGTTCAAGCAATAAAAAAGCAAAGAATGTAGTAAATACTACCACATCTTTTGTGTAAGAAATAAGCTCTAGTTTACACAAGAAAATAACAATCTATTTACTGTTCCATTAAAATCTTTAGTTTCCTTGAGCAGTCCTGATTACAAATGCATTATAATGAAAATAATATAAACATGAAATACTCCTTTCTTGTCAGGAGAAACCAGGATAGCCTGTTTGACACACTATTTGGTAACAGTGGCAAAATCACATTGATAGTTCTATTAAAAATATCAAATTATTTGAGAAAATGAAATTTAATGTAAAACAATCATTTTGATGTAATTCTAAATGTCTGTATGATGCTTTGGCAAGCAAACATGAAGCATGGGATAAAGCAAGCTCAGGCTGAGGAGAACTAATATACTCTCTTAAGAAGGCTTGCTAGTCAGGGTTCATATGGCAAATGTATATAAGCTTCACATTTACAGCATTCTCTGAGTTTCCCAGACTTCATGTATCTTCCTGACATTTAAGTTACCTTTCTCTTTGGATCTCTTGCAAATTGTTTTTCAAAACAATGTTTAGAGATACAGAATTTCTCCATGCAAATATTCTGAATCCAGCACTTTCTGACTAATTCTGACTAATTCTGGTAATTGCTAAAGTACACTATTGAATTAGAAAATCACTTTATAATTTCAATAATCTTTGAATAAGGTTCTTGTTCAGCAACTATAGTGACTGTCTAATCAAATTGAGCATGTTGTAATTAACTGGAAACTTGGCACTTGATGTAATAACTGTATGAAGCTCCGAAAACCAGGAAATTTTGGTTACAAAAAATGTTTATGCCAGCATATATGACATTACACATCTGAGAATTCAAATATGTCTTGCTCAACACAAACAACTGTATATGAATTTTATATCATCTCCCAGGTGTAATAAAAACAGAAACTGAGTTAAGGCAGTTTGGCTTTTTATGTCTCCAAGTCAAATTACAGGAAGAATGGAAATGAGCAAGCACTTCACTACTTCTTCTCTTCTTGCAATCTTCTCTACTTGGCTGAACTTGTTCCCTTTCTCAGACTCCCCTTCCTTCTTTCTCCCGTAAACTCACCTAGCCCCAGCTTAAGCTGCACAGTTTGCCAGAACTTGACTATCATTCACATGCCTGTTTACAAGCTCAACTCCCATTGTTTCTGGGCATACTGCCCATACTCTCTGCCCCTTACTGAAGGCAGTGGTGGCCTCACATGCCCCCATAAAGTACTCAAGCTCCCAGGAGTCAGAAAGGACAATGGTGGCAATAACCAGGCAGGACCCTCAAAGAGGATTCAGAGATTTGCTTCTCCAGCTAGGGAAGGTCATCCAGACTGAACTGAGAAAGGAGATTTACAGTTCAGCTTCAAAATCATGAGTCACACCTGGACTCATATCGCTGTGCTCTCATTTCAGGGAGTGGTAGGGTGACTGACCAGCTACTTGTTTGTTTAAAATCCAAAGGCAGAAATTATCAATTTATGTTTAACTCTAATTAAGAATATGCAGGTGAATAAAACAAATCATCATTGCAATTGCATCACTTTCTTTATATAGAAGCCCTTGGCCACATTTCCGCCATGTTAATCATTCCTGCCTGAATCTCCCTAAAGCTGAGTGCCACCTCTACTTTGCTGTGTACCACTCCCCAGTTATTTTTGTTTTGCCTTTTGGTGCTATCTCTAATAAAGACTTCTCCACACCCTCTTCTGCCTGGTTCACCAGAGTTGTCCTTACAAAAACAATTCACGTATATGTGAGAAAAGAATATATGTTGTGGGACACACCTGGACAAGTGTACCTCTGAGATACTGGCCTTTCTAGGACAGAATTTGTTTGACTATTATTAGTTGTTTGTGTTAGGATTAAATGAATCACCTTCTGAAAGTTATTTCTCTCCATTGACTGCAGTGATAGCTGGGTGTGGAATAAAGATCTCAATGCTGTAGAATGGAAAAGTGCAGTGAGATGAATCTTCCCTTAACTGACAAGCAGCTCTATGAACACTGGAAAATAACGAAGCCTTATTTCCTACTAATTTGTGTCTTAAGTTTGATTGACTTTCTGTCTACATAGAAAGCTCCAGCTGAAGCTTTCTTCCATAACTTATAATGACACTTACCTGCATGGATTTTTTTCAGTGTGCAAAGTGTGGGCTCAGACTGCACTTTCCCACAGTGGGAATTCTAATAGGGTTTATTTTCCTCTTCCCAGTCACCAACTTTGACAAAATTTCAGGGATTTTTATTAAATTTGAGAAATCAAGCCCCCTTTCCCCACCATCCTCTCCCCTGTCAAAAGTGTTTAAAGCACATTTAGAAGTTATTAGGTGGGAAACACAGAGACACATTCACAGCAGTATGATTGCACAGGAAACCAGATGAAAAGTTAGGCTTTGATGGAAAGAAAGAATGAAAAGCTTTTGAAAAGCATTCTTTCTTTCCAGAAACATACTTGTTATAAGTAGCTAACTGATCTTGAGCTGTGAGAAAAGCTTACTTTGATACAACTCGGGTATGATTAGAGAAAGGGATCTAGCTTACATGATATAGCTCTAGTCTCCAGCTTATTGTCTGAATGCTTATAGGCGTGGGAAGATAACAAGGAAGAGAAAGAAATGTGAAGTTAAAAGTCAGCATGAATTAGCATACATTTTTATTTGAAATTTCATGTAATCCCTAAGGAACTGTTAAATTAAACATAAAAAATAAAATTCAGTTATTAACTTATAAAAAAAAGAAAAATATTACCACAATTCAATATATACTCCCACAGTTTATATCTCAGACTTTAATACAAAATAAAAAGTTCCACTTACCAAAATATTTAAAAACAGCTGTATGACTTAACAAATGATGTCTAACATAGTTCAAGTAAGAGGAGCATTTTAATCAGTTTACTACTCAAATGTATACCTACTGAACATGAAAACATTGCTGAAGTAGGGAATAATTTATCATTATTGCTCAAAGCAATAATACTTCTGCATGAAGTCTGTATTCTGAATTGTCACTTATTCTGAATATTGTTCAGAAATCTCACAAAATCAAAAATTAATATTCCAGCAATGTACCTCATAACTGAAAAGTCATATTATTCTTATGACGAAGAATAATATCTGCCAAAATTCAAAGGATAAGTGAACTGTTTTTATGTCTTGGTTGAAATTATTGAATATGAAAAATATATTTGAGGGTTTTTTCTAAATGTAACTACATCATCACTTTGCACCATATATACTGTGCTCTGGTAGTTACAAAGGAAATAAACAACTTACACAAGTGTCACTGAAGTAATTTATTTAATTATAGGCTTCAGCACACATTTAGTATTTCAAATTCTTCTATACATTGACATACTAATTGCTAGCACTTCAGAATATACACTGACTAAATATACTTTGTGTCAGAAGAATATGCTCACTAGATTTTCTGTACAGTATTCAAAACATGGGATAATCTTAGTAACCATTTAAGTGAGGAGATACTTATTCTGCAGTCTGACTAGTACAATGACAGAACATCAAAGTCTGCGTAAACATATGAAGCAATTGCAGATTTAACCAATGGCTGTTTGAATGTCAGTGTGCCAGACATAAAGCTTCTTTTCCTTGGTGTGCATGTACATGCACCTATGGCAGGGAAAGGAAATTAGTTTACTCTGTAAGACAAAAAGCCCTGCAGGGACAACAAGAAAGTTATATGTTACCTGCTGCCTATTTCTCCTTGTAAAGAGCATAAACCTTGTGCAATATTCACAGCATCTGGTGGGGTCAGCTCTACACTCTAATGCAGATCATCTAATTCTCTTCCATGTGTATATGTATGTATTAAAAAATAGGATTTTCCTTGACTAAGCGGTAATGTAAACTAATACAGTCAAGTGTCGATTTCATTTTGGGCCTCAGCTTGGCCCTCAACATATTTGTGGATGCCCTGTCCCTGGAGGTGTTCAAGGCCAGGCTGGATGAGGCCCTGGGCAGCCTGGTCCAGTGGTTGGCAATCCTGCCCACATCAGGGGAGTTGAAACTAAATGATCTTTAAGGTCATTTTC
Source organism: Syrrhaptes paradoxus (assembly GCA_013400615.1). Lineage (NCBI taxonomy): Eukaryota > Metazoa > Chordata > Aves > Pterocliformes > Pteroclidae > Syrrhaptes > Syrrhaptes paradoxus. The sequence continues at coordinate 2,816 of VZTO01016605.1, read as the reverse complement.
AACCCAGGCCATTCTATGATTCCATGACATTTCTTTTTTTTATCCCTTCAGTCAGTGACAGAAACTTTAAAAACACTTTATAATACCAGCACATTTCATTTTATTGCCAACAAAATCACTCTCACTAAAGTCTACTCTGCTGACCACTTAAGTAAAACTAGAAGCAATGTTTCTTCCTTGCTCTCCCAACAGTCACTGATTTTGATGTGGCCACCTGTACTATTCTTGCGTTTGGATGTTGCTTCATCTTCCAGCTCTCCTCTGATCTCTCTTCATATGCATGTCACTGTGACCTCTCACTGAAGAGATGCTGTCCCTGATCTTTTTCTCTGCCTTCCTCTGCCTCCCATCTCTGGGTAATTTCACCACAAACTACATACAATCCAGCAATGTTCCCTGTGCTGACAATTCACTGATCTCCTTCCCTCCAATTAAGCTAACCTCACTCTCTTCAAACCAAATTCAGTGCATGCCTCTGCCAGGTCTTACTGATGTCTAGCTATCAGTTTACTCTCCATGCCAGCCAGCACAGCTCTCATTTTTCCCCCTTGCAAATCTTTCCATTTATTTCCTTTCTTCATAGCACTATCATTGTACTCCTTACCCTCATGTATCATTTTAGTTGGATTGGATTCACATCTCTGTTAAGAGTTTCACATCCAACCTACATCTAAAACTTTTGCAATTAGCCCTGTAACTGTTCTTTCCTGCCTATTCACATAACTAAGATGTTAACCTAGAGCCCTCTCACCTCAGTTCCTCAATGTCGTCCTCTTTGGCCTCAAGAAATACTAAGGATTATTCTCCAGCTCCAACAGTTCAGTCATTGCAAGACTCTCTATGTGTTCCTCCACTAGTTTGTTTTTTTTTTTAAGAAAGCAGAAGCTTTGTCAGCTTTCATAGACTAGCAAGGCCTACTGCCACATCATTAATTATCTGCTTATTCACAGTAAGATATTTCCAGCACCATCCTGGTGTCAGTCCTCATCACCATTTGTCATATTTCATGTTAGCACCATACTCTTAAAATGCTTCCCAGCACTGGAAGGGATCCCCTGCAACTGCCTGCAAAGTCACCTTGTCAGTATTCCTCCATTCCATTTTGTCCTGGCACAACTGGCAGTACACAGTCATCTTCATTGCAGTCTCGGTATTACATTTCTTTGTGTTTCTTCCCCAGCTGGACTAACATCACCTAACATGGGGTGTGCAAAACTGAGGCATTCTAAAATATGCAGCAGCCTGTGCAGTTATCAGAAAGAGATAGGCACCCATACGTGTACACGAGCACTGAGGTGCCTATGTATTTTCAGATCAACTTGCACATTTTTTCCAATTATACTTAGTAAGTCTGATAAAAGAGGTTACTTCTTTCTTACAAACCTTGTCTCGTTGTGTCCCCAAAGCATGTGGCAACATCTCCCGAGTAGAAACACAGGAAGACAATGGAGGTCCCACACATATAAACACAAATCACAAAAGGTCAGTTACCTGTGACTGAAGGGAAGCCACCTTCAGGGCCAGGCAGAACTGGGTTTAGGGCATAATAAAGAGAGCAAAGAAGATGTATCTAGCATACATAAAATACCTTACATATGGTTAAAATGCAAAGGAGGTAAGAAGAAAGTATAAAAAGAGATACAGCTCCAATACGAGTAATAGCAAAAGAGAAGAAAGAAATTTGCTCCAGCATGGGATCCCCCACACCTGATCAATGCCACTACACAACTGTAGCAGGTCCTTCCTCACCTTTGGTAGAGAAATCTATATCTTCTTCTGTTTGCCATTCACAAAGTTTTGCTGCCAACATTTCCATAATAAATTATAGCATATTATCTTTTACTACATAACTGGGCTAAATATATTAAAGTTCTAAAGATATGTGTTTTCTGTTTCAACCTTCCAATTTGATAGTGATATTTTAGTGCTAACATCCATGTAGATACCATATGACATCTATGACAATCTTCTGTTTATATAGACCACACAGGAGCTACAGGGCAGGTTGAACACCTCACTTTAGCAGCCTAAAATAGCCTGCTCTTTGTATTCATTACTATTGAACAATCTTATATTCAGATTTCAAGTTGGCTGGAAAGGTACCATGTTTTTTTATCAGCACTTTTACAGTGCCTCACATTTTTACTGTGCTGGGTTTTCGCAAGAACTTGTCTCTGTGGTAACAGCAACTACACAAATCAGCCCAACAAACCCAGGTGGAGCAGGCAACTCTGGGTTGAGAACATTCACATTAAAGTAATCCTCACGAAACTGCCTGCACAATAACCCCACCTAGGACTAGCACAGCATAAATCAGAAGCGCAATGTGTTTCTAAAGGAAGCCAAAAGAAGCACTTAGCAGAAAAACAAAACAAAACAAAACAAAAAAAACAAACAGTGGTTTACACAGACTAAGTTGGTATCAAAAGAATAATGAAATATTTTGCAATACTGAAAGATTTTGCCTTGACAGTTCAGTTCACAATCCCGGCAATCAAGAGCAATTTACTACCAAACATGGTGCTAGCCTTAGGAACTGATAGATAACTCCTACAATCTGGGGAAGTGACCTTCTGTTACATGGATTTATATACCTGCATCTTATTTGGTAATGTATGTTTCTGTGAATTAAATTTAAAATAAACAAGCACTGAAAGAAAAAAAGGTGGTAACAGCAACCAGCAGATGCAGATATTGCTAGATTAACTAGGTTATTTTGGTCCCAAAACTAGGCAAATGGCCCAAGAGCCATTTGCTATTTTATAAGCAGCCTTGCAATCACCTATCAGCAAGGTAAAGCTCCATCTGTCAGAAGA